>BQNB010008638.1:31199-89303 GCA_026074375.1 Tanacetum coccineum
TAAGTTGTTCATTCTAAAATAATTTTCCTTTTCCTATTTTCTCTCATCTCTCTCTATCTCTCTATTCTTTCTCTCTTTACAAAACAACTCACATCTCTTCTCTTTTCTAGATCAAATTCGTGTATGATATATTTGTTATGAAGTGTTAACGGGATCCTACAAATAACTTTGTTTTGTAGCACAACAATATCTTGATTCCTTGGTGCCCCAAACAAGGCACATCATACATCGACGGGGAGCATTTGTAAGCATTTTGCTCATTTAAATTGCATCAAACTTCTTGAGCATCGATGGTAATTTATTTGATCCATGGATCCGTTAGAGTCAATATA
Source organism: Tanacetum coccineum (assembly GCA_026074375.1). Taxonomy (NCBI): domain Eukaryota; kingdom Viridiplantae; phylum Streptophyta; class Magnoliopsida; order Asterales; family Asteraceae; genus Tanacetum; species Tanacetum coccineum. The sequence continues at coordinate 31,532 of BQNB010008638.1, forward strand.
CAAGGAATTATATTATCATGAGGACGCAATGAGCTAGGAGATATGTGGGTAAATAGTAGCATGGAGTTGGTTAAACCATGATGATAGAAGACTTCACTAGGATGATGCAAGCTCACCTTTATAGGAAGATAGGATTGGAGATTGTCAAATACGATGAAGGGCTCATCCATACTCCAAATACTTCACCTCATCTACTTTAAAGTCACCCTCAACCTTGAGGTCCTCTTCTTATACCTTCAACTTATATATTTGAAGTACCTACTTTCCTTTCATGCATTCTTCTCATCTATCATGACCTCCTCTTAATTATCCAAGAAACACAAAATCGCCTCAACCTTATTTCTCACATTCCTCCAACCTATTTACCTTACACACTTACCTTCTTCTCAAACCTCCAACCTATATGCTCCAACCATAATCCACATTATACCTTTTTGCTTCGACAAAAGGGGGAGAAGGGAGTGTAAACGAGTAACTTTTAAACTTTACTATGTGTTATAGTTTACATAGTTTGTCATCATCAAAAGGGGGAGATTGTTAGTGCAAATATTATGATATTTAATCTATACGATCTCTTTATGTTTTGGTGATGACAAACATGTGACTTGTAATACGTAACGTAAAGTGCGCAAGTTACTCGTAATCACAAATCATCAATGCATACATGCATCAACATCTCTCGACGTCTCAAGTATGCATCAAGACGGACATTGGTCTACACCCGACGTAAATCACATAAGGTATGTACAAACAACATTAAACTTGTAGGATGATCAAAGAAATAAGTTTTTGTCTTAACCTTACATTTTTATAAATGTAACAAAACAATTTTTCAAAAATCAATTAGACAAATCATTTTTGAATTATAAAGAAATGTTTTATGTGGTAATTACTTCAAATTTCAAATATGATCATTTCCCCCCTAAAACAAGTCAGTTTTTCACCAGATTTTACCTTCACCATAAAAATACAAAAACAGGAGCGTCTGTCGGGGCGGTCTCTTAAATAGGTCGGCGGCCCCCTTAAATATCCGGCGCCCCCTAATATATCTGGGACTGCCGTTTCCTGACAGACAGTTTTTTAGCCCCTATAAATAGTGGCTCACTTCCAACTATTTTTACAATCCTTTTGCACGAAATTCTTTCAGTTCTTTCTCTCTCTAGATCTCAATAAATCTCTCTAAACCTTTGATCATTTAACTTGTTTAATCTTGTTTAAATGTGATCCAATCTTCTATCTTCTCCTTCTTCCCTCAAGTGCAAGAGAAGAATTTTCGTCATCGTCAAGATACGAAGTTATGTAGTCTAGTTAGTTCATTTGTAACATATGTTACATATAGATCGAGTCCATGTCTTTTAATCTTTAGTAGTGTGTATATCCGAATGGTGTGTATATTCGGAAAGGTTGATTGTGGGTTGGTTAGTATTTTGGGCCTTAAAATACATTAGTGAAGTGGTAGACTGGTTCTAGCTACGATTAGGACTCGACATCTAACTTAGTGTCAAAAAATATTGTAAGCGACGCGGTTTATGTGTTTACGCCATAAAACACAAGGTTTGTTATGTTGGGCCATAAAACATAACGGGTTTGGTTGTACCTGAAGAAGAACTCGACATCTAGCTTAGTGTCGGAAAATAATGTAAGCATTGGTATAAGGTTTTCTCCGCCGAAAGGGAGCTTGTTGATTAGTGAAGTAACTCTCGAGTTGGATACTCGGGGAGTGGAGTAGGGCGAAGAGGAGCTTCGTGACCGAACCACTATAAATCACCGTGTCGGTTTGCATTTTCTTTTACCTTTCGCTTTACTTATTTCTTTACATTTACCGCTTTACTTTTATACTTGCATTGTGTCCATAATTGTGTGATTGGTTGTGTATATCTTGTTAGTTAAGGTTGTGTATCTCTTTGTGCTAAATATTGTGAGTATGATTATATTGTTAGAATATGTGTTAGCTATTATAAACCAATTATCAAAACTTCTCATATTGCGTCAAACTTGATTGGTGATTTGATACAAAAGATCTAGTCTGAAAACCTCTTCTGGAGGCGGTCCCATAATTCAGGCGGCCCCCTGATATACTTGGCGGCCCCCATATATATATGGGACCGCCAGTAGAAGAGTGATGTAATCTTTGATTTAAAGTTTTTTAATGGAAACGTATTCACCCCCCTCTACGGTTTCCACAATTGGTATCAGAGCCACGTCGCTCTAGTTTTCAAAACAAATGGTTTTTAAAATAGAGTACGATCCATGTATCAAATTACCCATGAAGGGGGATTAAATATGAAAAGTGTTTTGTTGTTTGATTCGTACTAGTTTTGTTATTAAATATACTTCGTATACTAGCTTGAAAGAAAATTTTCTCAAAAGTACTTGGAAGTGTCAACTTATATTTGTCTAAGTCGTAAGAGTAGAAATGATGTCTAAAACACGAAATTTATGTGCTGGAACAACTTTTTAAAGTCCTATGTTCCACAGTCAAGTCACCAAATGAGTTTGAATAAAAAACGTGTTTTTGGGTCTCTGGTGGCGGTCCCATAATTGTTTGGGCGGCCCCCTAATATATCTGGGGCCGTCACCTTTATGGGGGCCGTCTGTCTGTTTCAGCAGAATTTGGCAAACTTCGAAAAATCATATAAAATCAACCGTAAGTCTGTAGAAGTCGTGCCACCCGCCATTTCGAAGATAATTGAGTCTATTTTCATTTAAAAATACTTCCAAGTCTTCATTCTAAACTTAAATAAGTCAGAAATGCAAAATACTACATAGTGCTCAAAACTTTGAGTTTCGTTTTAACGTAAAACTTGTATTTTATATTTTCCTTTGAGTCGAGCATTTCTATTTGATATATCTTTGAAAAATAGTGTATTTGTCCTTTCAATATATTGATCTTAATTAATTTTTGAAATGGGAAGGAACTATATTATTTTCAAAATCAAATCAAGCTAAGTATACATCGTTATATCTAATACACAAAACAACGACGAATATCCTTATGTGTATGCTAGATGATTATGTGTGTTTACTCTTGTTTCAACTTGGTTAATAGATATTAATAAGTAATCATTACTATTTGTAATTGAGCTAATTATATATCTAAATGCATGTGCCATGTATACTATTTGTATGTTACTAGTTTTCGGATTATGCCTAATAGGAATTACGCTAGATTGCTTGCGTTAAGTTGCAAAATTGTTTGTGCATTGCATATAGGCATAGATCACTATATTTACAAGTGTTACATAAACATCTTGTAGATCATTTTGAGTGTAGTAACCCACTTAGGAATGGGAGTTTAATAGTTTGTCAAGTGTGTGGAAAAATAATGTCCTAAGATCATATATTAAAACCCGTCACTAAAATATTTCTAACACATCAACTCTCTTCCAACAAGATGTCTAAATCTTTTCATCATCTTGCGGTGTTTGACATTGGGTTGGTTAAACAAAATAAAAGATTGTATTAATACATTGGTAATTAAGTAAAAGAAAATGTATTTTTAAACTTTGCTTGTGCTTGCATTGTTCTAACACACACACATAATTATATTCTTTTTACCAACGTATAGTATTTTACAAAAGATGTGTGTTGTATAAAAATGCTTAGGAAAATCATTTATATACTCATAAAATGTCAAAAATTATGCATACTATACATATCAACAAATAGTTTTTCGCACAAGCAAAATATATGACAATCTTGAAGTAAGAAATTAACTTGTCATTATTCATCAACCTCACCTTACAACTAGTCTTAGGATTAGTGGAACACACTATGAAAATCTTTATTTGTCTTCTTTTAAAAGAATGTTCGTGAGGGTCAAGAAAGATTTCGAATATATATCAACTCATTATTCAAACTATGATTGATGTTATTATCGAATCTAATTGATAAGATTTTGAGTATGGACAAGAAATCGGATTTTTATTTGTCTAGCTTTAAGATTATATCAAAATATAACAAGAGATATTATCTTGAAGCTACATACTCAATCACACTCGATTGATATGAAAATAACGACATCCCTTTCCAAGACGATAAGAATATGCATCGGATCATAACTCACACTTGTGTAGATGATGTCATATTGAGTCTACTTGTCCAATAGTTGTGTTCCAAATATTTGGCAAATATATGCATAAAATACACAATGAAGTAGGATTGACGACTTGAATGTTTTATCCAAAATATTCAAGTAATTTACCTTGCAATGCACTTGGTAAAGTCGTCATGTCCAAAAAGCCAAACATAAGCAAATGCACAACATATGTAACTTTGCTCAAATAATTTAAAAGCACAACTCAAAACTCAAACTCTCTTCTCATTTAAACTTTCTCTTACTCTACTAAATAAGCATAGTATTTATTCTTCACCAAATAAGAACCCTTTAACCATCTAAGGTTAGGACTAGGAATAATTGAACATATTCCACAAACCATTATTGCACATTCTTTAAATAAGTGATTGTAAGAAGATTTCAAATATGAAGGTGATTATTATTCAAACGATAATCAATCTCACTATTCAATCTAATTACAAATTTGGAATATGAACATGAAATTGAGATTAGGATTTATCTAGACACGAAAATATCAATCAAATGACCATAGATATTTTTCCGAGTCTACATGTTTAACCATCCTCAGTTATTACATGAAATCACAAAGTTGATTTTTCTGACTTTTATTTTATTTTTTATGATTTTTTAAAGTTTTTAAACAAAATAAATTATAAAAAATATTAAATGTTTATAAAAAAATCTGAAAAAATTACACAAACTAGCTTAAAGTATGACAGTCCTAAGAAAAATAAGCTGGGGAAACCAGCTTATCAAATAAGCCGAGAAATAAGCCCAATCAGCTTATAAGCTTAATGGGCCAAAGAGGCTTTATATATTTGATAAACAAACACTCTACCGGATGAGCTATTGTAGCACAGCGGTAGAGTGTGTGTTTATAAAGGGTAGAGGGTGAGAGGTCGGGGGTTCGAGCCCTAGCTCACCCCTGACTTCCACTTTCCCCTTTTTTTTGAAAAACTTATAAAATGAAAAAGCTAGAAAAAATGAAAATAAGCAACTTTAAAACTTGGAATTTTGGCTGAATGTCCCTAAATAAGCTAGAAATAAGCTCAAAAGCCCACAGTGGCTTATAAACTTACAAAAGGCTTATGCCTTTATATTTTTGCACACAATAAGCTTTAAATAAGCACCCCTACAACAAATTAGGCTACACTAAGCTTAATGCTACCTAAATAAGCAATTTAAACAACAACAAAAACTTTAAATTAAGCTTAAAACCAAACAAGGCTTTCATAAGCCTTAAGGTCTTATTTTTTTAAAATTTTGGATTTAAAAAGCCATAAAAATGCGAGTAAGCTAAAAAGAAGACTTAACTATCACTAATAAGCTAATGTAGGTTCAAAATAAACCAAAAGAAAGAAAATTAAGCTTATAAAAGCTTATTAAGCTAACTGACATAGAAAGAGGGTAAAAACAGACAAACGGGTCAACTTTGGGCTTATAAATAAGCCTTCAGACAAACAATTAAGACCCTATAAATTAGAAAAAGGAAAAGAGAACATAAAATACTTTAAGAAAAAGCACTCTATAACTATTTTGAACAACTAATAAGCTAGAAAAAGAGGCTACCAAATGGAGCTCTTGCACCAGGGGAGGTAAATAAAGCCAAACAACCAACTGGGGACTTTTCCAGCTTAATTCTAAGCTGTCAAATTGAGACCTAAGCCCAAGTGGCTTACCACACTAAATTGCTGAACCAACAAGCTACAAAATTAAGCAAAATAGAGGTGATTTGAATTTCATTTAAGCCCTAAAAAGCCATTTGAAAAGAGACAGTCTTCCTCAGCAGCTGTTGTTCTTTTTTTCTTTTGAAAAGGACAATGATGCCTTTGTAGGCCTAAGAACAAGCTACCATATAAGTCCTAATTTGAAATGTAAGCTTAATCAGGCTTATTCTACCTACCAAACTTCTTGGATGCAAATTCTTAGATCTAAAAGCTTAATCTAACTAGCTGAACTTCTAAGTTAAAAATTGGACTTTTCTAAGACTAAAAATGACTTAATTGATTTTTAGACAAAAACACAGATGACAAAAGGGAATTATAACAGGCTTTTACTCATTCAATGAGGCACTCTAAACAACTCTAAAATAGTGTTCACTATAGGCTTTTGATAGCTTAATCAAATAAGCATCTAAAACCTGAGTTTTTTGCCTCAGATTTAAGGTCCTATTAGAAAAACCTTAAGATTTAAGTTGGCTCTCTAATACAGTGAAACAGCTTAATATGGGCTTACAATTTTCAAAAAAAAAAAAAAAAAGGCTAAATTAAAGTTGGTCAAATGACCCATCCCATTTTTAAGACCAAATTTACCCATTTTGCAGCTTACCCCAAACACCCCTTTAATTTATGAATTTAAAGATTTATACTAGATTAGACTAAGTTAAGTAAAAAAAAATCTAAAAACAGGCTATGAACTATGATTATTAAGGGCATATAAGCAAAATTTAAAGGGAAATAAACACTTAGTACAAAGATAAGCTAATAACAGTGTTAACACTAATTAAGGCAGTATTTATTCTAACTTATGTTGAACTAAGTAAAATAAAGTCTAATGCAAGTCTATGATGTTTTAAGTTGATATGAGGCAATATAAGCAAAATAAACACCAATAAGCTTAAATAAGAAATTGAACAGTAACTTGGCTTAAAGAGCAAAAATGAATACAACCTTGGTCCTAGCTTTGGCAGAAGTTAACAAAAAGCTCAAAAGCTCTCAAGAGCTTGTCTGTCACCCAATTCAGCTTCTTAAGCCGTCCAATATTGCTTATTACCCAATGAGCTTAATAGCTTATATGAACAGTAACTTTTGTTTATAACAAAGGAAATTTAAAAGATACTTTGAATTTTATTGAACTTCTGAAATAACTTACAACTGAAAATGAGCTTATAACGTTTAAACAAAGATAACTTAAACTGAAAATTACATAAACTTTAAAACTTTAAATTTCTAAATTACACTAAAAATTATCATTCCCCTTACTTATGTCTTCTTTATTTTTATAAGCTGAGTCTTTGTGCTTTGTGTTTGTTGTGTTTTCTAATGTGAGACGGCTTCAATAGTCTCAATCCCCCACCATCCTGTAGCTCTGCTGCAAATTATAACGTTCCGTCCCCTTCATTTTAATAAAACAGCCTAGGATTGCCAACATGGCATAAAGGGATTTAGTGGAGGTGAGGGTTTGGTCTTACCCCTTGAGTATTCGGTGTTGCAGGGTAAAAGAGGGGAAAAAGACCCGTGAATGGGTTTTGGGATTTGGTTATGGCGGGAAAAATAGTTAGGGTTCATCTGGGTTTGATTTTGGGGGTGCAGGGGTAGAGTTTGGGTAAATGGCAAAAAGGACCCCTCGAGGTGGCTTGTGGTATTACATGTACCGTCCTTGTGGTGATATTCGTTGGTCCTTGTAGTTGGTTGGGTATTGCACCGTTAGTCCTTTTGGACTAACAGCGTTGGTCCTTTAGGACTAACGGTGTAGAGACAAAAGAATAAAAGGCTAACACCCGTTAAGTGGGTTAATGGATTGGGCCAGTGTTTATAATTTGGGCCGTTTGGTTTTTAAATAAAAGGGAATGGGCTTATGGGTCATAAAGGGTTTAAAAGGCTTAGTCAAATAAGTGGGCTGACCCGGCCCACTAGGAGGGTACGGGTGGGCCCACTTTTTGCGGTTTAGGTTTTCGGGCTCGGTTTTCGATGCTCAGTCCGATGACGTATCCCAGGGTTGACTTTGACTTCGTTTTGACTTCATAAAATACACAAACGTTGTCGAGTCGATCCGGTAATTTCCGTTTGAGCTCCGTTTCCAATCCTTTTGTACCCTTGGCCTCAGTTTTTCGCGCTCTTTCCAAATCCGTGCTCAGTTTTGTCCGGTTTGGCTTCGATTTTTGTCTTTTAGTGAATATCCGGTACCTGCACAGTACAAACACAAGAACAAGCATATTTATGGCAATTTATGTGCGTTTTTGGTCGTTTAGGGTCGATTTTAAAGGTAAAAGGTATGTGTAATTACACACATACCAAAATCCCCCATACTAAGATATTGTCGTGTCCTCACGCAATGTTATGAAGTAAACACTTATTGAAAACCAAGATCTTCAATCCCGCTCGATAATAACCTCAAAAGTAGCTACAGTGTTCGTCAAGGGGGAACTAAAGATAATCAATAGCTTAGACAGTCCTGTTTTCACCTTTTTTTATAATTTACTTAACTATCACTAATATTTTTGGATTGTTCTTTTTATTTTCTTATACTAACATGTTTGACTCCTTGATTTTATCAACACTGAGTTCATAGAATGAGAAGGCCCAGTAGAATATCTTCGGATGTACTGACGGATAAATTCATCGTCCCTGATTTTTCACTAGTCCCAAGCTAAGCGTAAAAAAAATCACCGCTAAGTACAAGTAAATATGCTAACACTACTTATAACTATGACTTGTCAACTTTTTGTCCCAAACATTTATTCTATTAGTGTGATTGTGCTTAATTTTAAGTTTTAAATTTATGACGACTATTTAGAACAGTTGTTAGTTTTTGTGTATAACGATATTTCTGAAGAATCTAGGGAAAAGACATTGATTACCACCAACCATACTCTTTCTCGATTGTTCATAGCCGAGTTCTGACTTAGGTTTTCAGGTTGAGGACCCCAACAGGAGAATGTTAGGCAATGTAATAGCGGGGATACTCTACCCGTTTAGCGAAATTTCTTGAGATTTACCGCTAAATTAAAAATACTACTCAAAGCATGCATAACACAAAATTTTAATGATCTCATTGGTGAGGATATTCCATGTATGGACCCTTTCTTCTCGGAAACGTCTCAGCCTCATCAGCTAAGTGCCAGGTTTTTGTCCACCCACGGAGAATACTTAATTGAAATAATCTACCGACGGCAACCAACAACTTTTGAAGTCTTAAAGCAAGTTATTCTTAGTTCAAAATTATACTTGAGTTTAGAAAAAGAAATCTTAACCATTAAATTTTCATTTATTGCTATATACTATACTACCGTCATCATTTACATGACTACAACATCGGCCACGCCTCCGACAAGATGTAGTGACTTAGTCTGACGATGGTTTCTTATTGATAACACTTACAGATGCACTTTGGCATTTATTATCTCACTATGGGCCTTGTTTTGAAGACTGCAACATCGGTTGTGAGCCGGCAAGATGCAGTAAACCTTTATCAGCCCACAGTTTATATTTTTCATTATTATTATTATTATTATTATTATTTTATTATTTTGCAACATATTTTCCGTAATAGAGAAAATTTCGTTTTAGAAACTCAAGTATAAAGCTGAACTAAGATGAATATTTTCGTTTCCGAAAGAGCTTCTTTTTAGAAAATGTCGGTTTAAAGTTAAAGCAAAATTAAGCACGTTTATTAGTCAGGTTAAGAGCTTCTGGGAGAAAAAGCGACAAGTTACACTTATAAGCTTTTAAGATTTCCAAATAATCCTTGTTTAGCATCCTACTTGTAAATAACACTATCATTTCTCGTTCTTCGCAAATTTAAAATCCCTAATAAAAGGATCCGCGAATGCTTAGCCTAATAAACTTTCATTTATTAAATGGTTAAGGGACAAAGCTAGGGCTCAACACGCCCGACCGAGTCAAAATTTATTCTTATTCTACCCATTGGGAAAGTCAAAACTGTGACAAAACACTTATTTTATTTTTGAAAATTTTTAAATTTTTAAAATTTTTTTTTTTTTTGCAAAAATTTTGGTGGTAAAAACGGGATTACGTGACAACAACGGCTGCAGGCAAAAATCAAATCAAAGATCCCCCCATACTAGAACTAAACATCGTCCTCGATGTTTTAAAGGGGTACCTACGTAAATCTAAGGCCGTTTATTAGTGTCCAAAAAGAATAAAAAACGTTAGTCGATTAGATTTTGGAATTGGATTCCCACTAATGAACTAAGGATGTGAAACTCTTGGGTTGAAGGGCCAAAATGCGATCACGAGAGTCTTTCAACAATCCGGGAAATCTCGGACATACAAAACATACAAAACACAGACAAAACACGGGTAATGGAAGAGGTAAGCCTCCTCACACAAAAACAGTTATTCATTACTACATAATACTACTACTGATAAGCATGGGGTGCCTCCCACGAAGCTCTTGTTTAAGGTCGCTATGCTTGACCTAATCCCCGAATTTATTGGTCCTTAGGGAAGGTTTAGAGGTCCGGGACAACCTCGGTTGGTATGTCCCCTCCAAAATAGTGTTTCAAACGATGACCATTTACTTTAGTAGCTTTGGCCCGGAGTTTTGGGATAAACTGATGGTGCCATACGGAACAGACTTGGTTACGGTGAATGGTCCTAATCCAAGGGATTTCAACTTTCCAGGAGATATTCCTCTACATCGAGAGTTAAAGAGGAGAACTTGATCACCAACGTTGAAAACGCGGTTTTTGATCTTGGCATCGTGGATCCTCTTGGTTTTCTCTTTATAGATCAAAGAGTTTTCATAGGCATGATCACGAAGTTCATTAAGTTCATTGAGCTGAACTTTTCTGTGATCACCCGCGGTTTTGATATCAAAGTTTGTATGCTTAAGGGCCCAGTAAGCTTTGTGCTCCAACTCGACCGGCAGATGACATGCCTTTCCATATACAAGCTTGTACGGAGTGCACCCGATGGGTGTTTTGTAAGCTGTACGGAAGGCCCAGAGAGCGTCATCCAGTTTGTCCGACCAAGAGGCACGATTTTCGCCTATGGTCCTTTCAAGAATTCTTTTCAAACCACGATTGGATACCTCAACTTGTCCACTTGTTTGTGGATGATACGCGGTGGAGAGACGATGAGTGACTCCGTATTTAAGCATGACCTTTGCAAATTGGTCATTGCAAAAATGGGTTCCGCGATCACTTATGATTGCACGAGGGGCACCAAATCTGGAGAAGAGAGTTTTAAGAAATTTGCAAACAACTCGGGCATCATTGGTGGGGAGCGCTTTTGCTTCAACCCATTTTGATAAGTAATCGACTGCCACGAGTATATATTTGTTCCCTCTTGAAGACGGGAACGGCCCCATAAAATCAATGCCCCAAATGTCAAAGATTTCGCAAACTTGGATAGAGTTTTGTGGCATCTCATCACGTTGCGAAATTTTGCCTTGACGTTGACAAATGTCACATCGGGTGACAAAGTCATGGGCATCCTTGTAGATTGTGGGCCAATAAAATCCTGAATCGAAGATCTTTTTAGCGGTGTAATTGGCACCGTAGTGTCCCCCGGTGGGTCCACTGTGGCAAGCTTTGAGAATGTCAAAAGCTTCTTGCCCTGAAACACAACGCCTAATTACTTGGTCAGCACAGATCTTGAATAGAAAGGGGTCGTCCCAGAAGTAATGTTTGACATCCTTGAAAAATTTGTTTTTCTGTTGGGACGACATTCCCTTGACAATGAAGTTCCCCGCATGGTAGTTTGCGAAATCTGCATACCATGGGGCATTATCATCACGAAGAGCAACCGATCCAAGAGTCTCGAGTGGAAATGTTTCCGTGATTTCCTTGTTCTCGAACTCATTTTGGTGAGGGTTCTCAAGTCTGGAGAGATGATCGGCGGCTAGATTTTCTGCTCCTTTTTTGTCTCGGATCTCAACATTGAATTCTTGGAGGAAAAGGATCCACCGCATTAATCTTGCCTTAGCATCCTTTTTAGCAAAGAGATACTTTATAGCAAAATGGTCAATATAAACTATGCTCTTGGACAAAACCAGATATGACCGGAACTTTTCAAAAGCGTATACTACGGCAAGCAATTCTTTTTCGGTCGTAGTGTAGTGTGCTTGAGCTTCGGTCATTGTCTTGCTGGCATAGTGAATTGGAAATTCTTGTTCTTTCGTTGCCCTAGGACTGCCCCAATTGCAAAGTCGCTTGCATCACACATGAGTTCGAAGGGCAAGTCCCAGTCGGGAGCAATCAAAATTGGAGCCTCAGTCAATTTTCTTTTAAGTGTATTAAAGGATTCAATACACTCTTTTGAGAAAAAAAATGGAGTCTCTTTTTCAAGCAAGTAGGAAATTGGACGGGCAATTTTTGAAAAGTCTTGTATGAAACGTCGGTAAAAACCGGCATACCCAAGAAAACTACGGACACCTTTGACAGTAGTCGGGTGAGGGAGCTTGGCTATAACTTCAACTTTAGCACGATCGACCTCAATTCCCGACTTAGAGATTTTGTGTCCAAGAACATAGCCTTCCTTCACCATAAAATGGCCTTTCTCCCAATTTAGGGACAAATTGGTGTCTTCACACCGCTTTAACATTTTTTCTAAATGGGATAGGCATGTAGAGAAAGAATCCCCAAAGACCGAGAAGTCATCCATGAAAACTTCCATCGTTTTTTCGATCATGTCATGGAAGATTGCCATCATACATCATTGAAACGTGCCGGGTGCATTGCATAACCCAAAAGGCATGCGGCGATAGGCAAACGTTCCGTATGGGCAAGTGAATGTTGTCTTTTCTTGGTCCTTCGGGTCAATGGGAATCTGAAAATAACCCGAGAAGCCATCGATAAAACAATAGTATTGGTTTCCCGCGAGACTTTCGAGCATTTGATCCATGAAAGGCAATGTGAAGTGGTCTTTCCAGGTGGCTTCATTCAACTTTCGGTAGTCGATGCATACTCACCACCCCGTGACCAATCGAGTCGGTATCAAATCATTATCATCATTCTTGACGATGGTTATGCCACCTTTCTTTGGTACATAGTACACCGGGCTTACCCATGGACTGTGAGAGATCGGATAAATTAGTCCAGCGTCAAGAAGTTTTTCAACCTCTTTTTTGATGACGTCGTGGATCTTTGGGTTTACCCGTCTTTGACTCTGAATTGTTGGTTCGTAGTCCTCTTCCATAAGGATTTTGTGAGTACAAAACTCTGGATCAACACCCTTGATATCGGAGAGTTTCCAAGCGATGGCTCGCTTATGGGACTTTAGATCCTTGATAAGAGCTGCCTTCTCCTCATCCTTCAAGTCTTTCACAATTATGACGGGCAACTTGTCGTCGCCTTCCAAAAATGCGTATTCTAAATGAGGTGGCTAGTCCTTAATTTCAACCTCGGGAGGCTCATCAATTAATGATTTAACGGTTTTAGCTTCAACAACTTTAAGTTCTTCTCGGATTTCGGGCGAATAATCTTTATGATTTGGAAGAGGAGGTAATGGTTCACTATTGATAAGATGCTTCCAGATATGGAAGGTCACCTTCCGTCATAGAAGTAGATGTACTATTAAAAAATAAAATCAATTCCGTGAAATTGGCTCGTCATCGATAGCTATAAAAGCATTTGCTTCTTCGAGAAGGAGAAAATCACTATCTCCGAAAGGAGTTAGTGTTGGTGACAAATTTGAAACAATTGGATCGTAATCCGGAGAAGGATTACCGTATGCAACTGAATCAGAAAAACCTAGAACCTCTTGCGAGTATTCTTCACATGCCAATTCAATGACGTCGATCGGTTTTGCCGTCTATGATCGTAATTGGCCGTGTATCTCGAAGTTTGGTCCAGATTGAAGGTGATGGCCTCTTTGCCAACATGAAGGGTTATTTCACCTTCGCAAACATCTATTAATGCACGACTGGTCTTTAAGTAACTTCTCCCGTGGATTAAAGGTACTCGGGGGTCTGGCTCAAAATCAACGACCACAAAATCTGATGGAAACTGGAACTTTCCCAAATTTAAGGAGTCTTTAGCAATACCGATCGGTTCAGTGATTGAACGGTCTGCTAGCTCTAGCGTCATGCAAGTTGGGGTTAGTTCGGGAAGAGAGAGATCTTTCCAGACGGAATATGGCATAAGATTAATGCTCGCGCCGAGATCGGCCAAGGCGTTGCATGTATTAATCCCAGAAAATTCACATGGAATGAGAAATCGGCCAGGGTCTCCAAGTTTTTTAGGTAACTTGTTTAGGATGACTGCTGAGCAATTCTCGTTTTTTTTTTGTTTTTTTTTTTTTTTTTAGATTAATTGGTGTTATAGCATTTACTCAACTTCTCTTGGTTTCCGAGTAAGGTTTTTAGTGTCTAAGAGGCAAATTTCGATTAGGGTCAAGGCATTAGTAAAGCTATTTCGAACTCAAAGCTCTAGATTTCAATATAATTTCTCAATTTGCACGTTAGCTTTTTCACGGCCGTCTTTTCATCATTCTTTTGAAGAAAGGAAATTGGGTTTGTTGGTTAGGCCTCGGAGCACTAACGGGATCAACAACTGGCTCGAAAGTTGGATTTTGAGATTGGACTTGAATAACCGGAGGTTGGACGTCTTCGGTGCTTCCGTTATTAGTAGGAAGCATCGTGTCCTTTGTAACCTCGGTATCACGATTCATCACTTTCGGAGGAGAAGATGAAGTAGAAGGAATCGCGGGTCCTTGATATGCAACACCACTTCGGGTGGTGATACCTTTCAAATCTTCCTTTGGGTTGGTAATGGTGTTACCTGGGAGAGTTCCCGAACCTGAAGTAGAGGCGGTGTTCATTTTGATAAAGTTACCTAGCATACTTTCAAGCCTTTGATTCGAAGTAGCCAAGTTGTTCAATTGAGTCTGCAGGTTTTGACCTTGGTTTTGCAAAACTTGATTTTGGTTTTGCATATTCCTCATAACCGCATCATTAGCCTTTACGTAGCTATCAAAATCGGTCTTAGACACACCTTGTGTTTGAGGAATGGAAGCTTGGTAAACAGGAGCTTGATAAGCTGGTGGTTGATTAACCTGGGGTTGGTAAATTGGTCCTTGACTGAAATTGTTTCCCCGGTTTTGGTTAAAATTGTTCCCCCGATTTTGGTTGAAATTGATCCCCCGATTTTGGTTGTTTTGATGGTTTTGCATAGGTGGAAAACCGGGAGGTCGAATTTGGTTTGCAACCATTGGAGGTCGGGCACTGGTATTTCCTTGATGGAAATTAGCCGCAGCGGCTTGAGAAACGTAAGCTTGAATATTGTCATGATAAACATTGCCATCGGTGGCGGGACAACTTTGATATGAATGAGCTCCACCGCAAGTCACACAACTTTCCTCGACCGCTTTTACGGACGCGGGAGTTTGGTGAGCGGGAGTTTGGGATTGATTTTGCTTATCAAGGAGCAATGCTTTGACCATATCTTTGAGTTCGGAGACATCGGGAGAGATACCGGAGGTGGAAGTGCTTGCACTCACTTTAGCAACAACGGGTTTGCTTCGTGAATTGCGAACTTTGGATTTGCTCTCGATGATTTTTAGACATTCTCGGGGCATTTTATCCAAAAAGTTACCACCCGCGGCGGAATTCAATGAATCTTGATCATTTGTGTTCAAGGCATTATAGAATGTATCGAGTTGATGCAATTCTGAAAACCCATGATGCGGGCATGCCCTAAGAAGATCATTGAATCGGTCCCATGCTTCATAAAACGATTCGTCAAATCTTTGTTGAAATCTCGTGATTTCGTTACGAAGATTTGTCGTTTTGGAGGGAGGGAAAAATTTGTTAATGAATTTCAAAACAAGATCATCCCATGTAAGAATCGATCGAGGGGGTTCTTTGTCGAGCCAAATCCGGGCTGCTCCCTCGAGGGAAAATGGGAAAAGCTAAGCGTAACCGACGTACTCGGACGTTCGGGAACTTCATCGTAGAAGTGATCTGTTAATATCGGATGTGCGCATAGTGGGTCTTCTTTTATCCATTCCAAAAAAAATGCTGGTTTTGAACAGATTACGGGAGTAGACCACATGCTTTGATCTCAAAGTAGTTCGCGGTAAATTTCGGAACAACGATCGCATCCTTTCGTAACCCTGTGGTGCTTCGAGTAATTGCGCCATAGTACGATTATCGGCCGATCGGAAACTATGGGATTATTGAAAGTTTCCTGATTGTATATTTGGTTTTCTCAGATTGGGTGATTCAACCAGAATTTTGTCGGACTTGTTTGTTTGT
Source organism: Tanacetum coccineum (assembly GCA_026074375.1). Taxonomy (NCBI): domain Eukaryota; kingdom Viridiplantae; phylum Streptophyta; class Magnoliopsida; order Asterales; family Asteraceae; genus Tanacetum; species Tanacetum coccineum. Next base: position 47,550 of record BQNB010008638.1, read on the forward strand.
CGACGTTACCGGGCTTGAGAACGAGTGCGCATGCACAAAATAGAAATATAAAAAGAAAATTTACACTAATTTTTTTTTTTGGTTTTTTCAATGATTTATTCACAATGTATTTTAACGGACAATGAGGTGGGACAACTTCAACCAAATAATCTACTTACTTCACGGTACTCTCAAAATGATAAACGCACAGGTGAGTGCGAGGATGTAGGAATAAACGCGAAAGCTTATTTTCTCTCCTTCGGGTCGTAGTTCCTCCGGAACAAACCCTCTTTATAATACCCCACTTTTTAGTTTGTTAATCAAATCGAGGTCTGATCCGTACTCGTAAGAGACACAAAATGGCAAAGTGTCTTAAATCTTTTGTTCGATTCTGGGAACCACAAGTTCACCGGAATTTATTATGATAATACCAATCAATTGAGAAACGATATGTTTTTTTGGTATTTTTTTACAACTGGTTAATTTTATTTCTATTAAGACAATGTTTTTATATTTTGTTTTCTTGTTTTATAAATATATACTAAAAAAGAATGACAATATTTTGTATTTTTATAAAAATAAAAAGAGATATTCACAAATACAAACACAATTTGTCAAACGAAACGGTAATTCATCGTTTCAACAACCTTCCCGCAGCGGCGCCAAAAATGATTCGATCCAATTATATATATATATATATATATATATATATAGATATATATATATATATATATATATATATATATATATATATATTATTATATATATATATATACTATAAACACAAGCAAACACTCAACCATTTACCTTCAACCAAGATTGGTTAAGATTTAAAAAATTAAAATACATATATAAGTCCGGAAAGTATGATGCCCGGGTCTCATGTCCCAACGAGGTGTGCAATTTTTGAAAATCGAATACGATTATGATTGAGTTTGAAATGAACAAGTTATGTTTGGTTTTTCTATTTCTACCAGTTAAATATGCAAAAACGACAGTAAATAAAAACCTAAAAAACGAAAGCTATATAACTTAAAACCATAAAACGGGCACAGAAAAAACGAGGGTCAAAAACCCTAAATTTTGCAATTTTTAAAACCCTTAGATAATACAATTTTTAAACTAAAAATAGATTATACTGACTAAAACAAGTTTAAAAAAAACTAATCGAAAACGGGTGTAGTTACGACAAAAACGAGTCAAACAAAACGGGGTTTGAATCCCTGTCTTTAGAAAATGAATTTTTTGAGAAAAGACCCATGCAAAATTTACAATTTTCCTAGAAACTATATAAAAAAAGAAAATTTAAAAAAAAAGTTAATATTTTTCTGACTTTTATTTTATTTTTTTATGATTTTTTAAAGTTTTTAAACAAAATAAATTATAAAAAATATTAAATTTTTATAAAAAAATCTAAAAAAATTACACAAACTAGCTTAAAGTATGACAGTCCTAAGAAAAATAAGCTGGGGAAACCAGCTTATCAAATAAGCCGAGAAATAAGCCCAATCACTAATAAGCTTAAGGGGCCAAAGAAGCTTTATATACTTTGATAGAACACCTTCACGCTACCCGTTGAGCATTACACAGCGTAGAGTTGTGTTTATAAAGGGTAGAGGGTGAGAGGTCGGGGGTTCGAGCCCTAGCTCACCCCTGACTTCCACTTTCCCTTTTTTTTTTACTTTGAAAAACTTATAAAATGAAAAAGCTAGAAAAAATGAAAATAAGCAACTTTAAAACTTGAATTTTGCTTTATGCCCCTAAATAACTACAATAAGCTCCAAAAGCCCACAGTGCTTAAAACTTACAAAAGGCTTATGCCTTATAATTTTTGCAACACAATAACGTTAAATAAACACCCCACACAAAATAGGTTACACTAAGCGTAATGCTACCTAAATAAGCAATTTAAAACATCAAAAAAACCTTTAAATTAAGCTTAAAAATAGCTTAAAACCCAGAATAAGCTTTCAGAAGCCTTAAGGCTTATTTTTGAAAACTATTGATTTAAAAAGCCATAAAAATGCGAGTAAGCTAAAAAGAAGACTTAACTATCACTAATAAGCTAATGTAGGTTCAAAATAAACCAAAAGAAAGAAAATTAAGCTTATAAAAGCTTATTAAGCTAACTGACATAGAAAGAGGGTAAAAACAGACAAACGGGTCAACTTTGGGCTTATAAATAAGCCTTCAGACAAACAATTAAGACCCTATAAATTAGAAAAAGGAAAAGAGGACATAAAATACTTTACGAAAAAGCACTCTATAACTATTTTGAACAACTAATAAGCTAGAAAAAGAGGCTACCAAATGGAGCTCTTGCACCAGGGGAGGTAAATAAAGCCAAACAACCAACTGGGGACTTTTCCAGCTTAATTCTAAGCTGTCAAATTGAGACCTAAGCCCAAGTGGCTTACCACACTAAATTGCTGAACCAACAAGCTACAAAATTAAGCAAAATGGAGGTGATTTGAATTTCATTTAAGCCCTAAAAAGCCATCTGAAAAGAGACAGTCTTCCTCAGCAGCTGCTGGTCTTTTTTTCTTTGTGAAAAGGACAATGATGCCTTTGCAGGCCTAAGAACAAGCTACCAAAATCGTCCGAATTGAAATCTCAGCTTACTCAGGCTTTATTCTACCTACCATACTTCTTGATCAAAATTTCTTAGAATCTAAAAGCTTAAATCGAAATACTGAACTTTCCCCCATAAGTTTGTAAAAATTGGACTTTTCTAGACATAAAAATGACTTAATTGATTTTTAGACAAAAACACAGATGACAAAAGGGAATTATAACAGGCTTTTACTCATTCAATGAGGCACTCTAAACAACTCTAAAACATGTTCACTATAGGCTTTTGTTAGCTTTAATCAATAACATCCTAGAACCTGATTTTTTTGCCCTAAATTTAAGGTCCTATTAAAAAACCTTAAGATTAAGCCTGGACTACTCTAAACTAGTGAAAACAGCTTAATATGTCAGCTAATTAAAGTTGGCCAAATGACCCATCCCATTTTTAAGACCAAATTTACCCATTTTGCAGCTTACCCCAAACACCCCTTTAATTTATGAATTTAAAGATTTATACTAGATTAGACTAAGTTAAGTAAAAAAAATCTAAAAACAGGTTATGAACTAGATTTATTAAGGGCAATAAGCAAAATAAGGAAAGTAAACACTTATACGCGAAAGATAAGCTAATAACAGTGTTAACACTAATTAAGGCAGTATTTATTCTAACTTACGTTGAACTAAGTAAAATAAAGTCTAATGCAAGTCTATGATGTTTTAAGCTGATATGAGGCAATATAAGCAAAATAAACACCAATAAGCTTAAATAAGAAATTGAACAGTAACTTGGCTTAAAGAGTATAAATGAATACAACCTTGGTCCTAGCTTTGGCAGAAGTTAACAAAAAGCTCAAAAGCTTGTCTGTCACCCAATTCAGCTTCTTAAGCCGTCCAAGATTGCTTATTACCTAATGAGCTTAATAACTTATATGAACAGTAACTTTTGTTTATAACAAAGGAAATTTAAAAGATACTTTGAATTTTATTGAACTTCTAAAATAACTTACAACTAAAAATGAGCTTATAACGTTCAAACAAAGATAACTTAAACTGAAAATTACATAAACTTTAAAACTTTAAATTTCTAAATTACACTAAAAATTATCCTCCCCTCCATACTTCTGTCTTCTTTCTTTTTATAAGCTGAGTCTTTGTGCCTTTGTGTTTGTTGTGTTTTCTATGTGAGAGGCTTTAGAGTCTCAATCCCCGCCATCTATTTAGCTTGCTGCCAAATCAAACGATCTCATCCCTTTATTTAATAAAACAGCCTAGGATTGCCAACATGGCATAAAGGGATTTAGTGGAGGTGAGGGTTTGGTCTTACCCCTTGAGTATTCGGTGTTGTAGGGTAAAAGAGGGGAAAAAGACCTGTGAATGGGTTTTAGGATTTGGTTATGGCAGGAAAAATAGTTAGGGTTTATCTGGGTTTGATTTTGGGGGTGCAAGGGTAGAGTTTGGGTAAATGGCAAAAAGGACCCCTCGAGGTGGATTGTGGTATTACATGTACCGTCCTTGTGGTGATATTCGTTGGTCCTTGTAGTTGGTTGGGTATTGCACCGTTAGTCCTTTTGGACTAACAGCGTTGGTCCTTTAGGACTAACGGTGTACAGACAAAAGAATAAAAGGCTAACACCCGTTAAGTGGGTTAATGGATTGGGCCAGTGTTTATAATTTGGGCCGTTTGGTTTTTAAATAAAAGGGAATGGGCTTATGGGTCATAAAGGGTTTAAAAGGCTTAGTCAAATAAGTGGGCTGACCCGGCCCACTAGGAGGGTACGGGTGGGCCCACTTTTTGCGGTTTAGGTTTTCGGGCTCGGTTTTCGATGCTCAGTCCGATGACGTATCCCAGGGTTGACTTTGACTTCGTTTTGACTTCATAAAATAACACAAACGTTTGTCGAGTTCGATCTGGTAATTTCCATTTGTGCCCGTTTCCAAGCCTTTTGTACCCTTAGGCCTCAGTTTTTCATGCTCTTCCAAATCCGTGCGTAGTTTTTTTTCGTTTGCATTTGATTGTTTTCTTTTAGTGAATTCGGGTACCTGCAAACAGTACAAACAACAAGAACAAGCAAATTATGGCAATTTATGTGTGTTTTTGGTCGTTTTAGGTCGATTTTAAAAGGATAAGTATGTAATTACACACATACCAATATGCATCGGATCATTAACTCACACTCTGTGGAGATGATGTCATATTGAGCTACTTGTCCAATAGTTGTTTCTAATATTTGGCAAATATATGCATAAAATACACAATGAAGTAGGATTGACGACTTGAATGTTTTGTCCAAAATATTCAAGTAATTTACCTTGCAATGCAATTGGTAAATTCGTCATCTCTGAAAAGCCAAACATGAGCAAACACACGACATATGTAACTTTGCTCAAACAATTCAAAAGCACAACTCAAAACTCAAACTATCTTCTCATCAAAACTCTCTCTTACTTTATCAAATAAGCATAATATTCCTTCTTCACCAAATAGAACCCTGTTACATCCTAAGGTTAGAATTAGGAAGAACTGAACATATTCCATAAACCATTTTTGTGCTTTCCTTCAATAGGTGATCGTAAGAGGATTTTGAATATGAAGATGATTATTATTCAAACGATAATCAATCTCATTATTCAATCTAATTACAAAATTAGAATATGAACATGAAATCGAGACTAGGATTTATCTAGATCACGGAAATATCAATCAAATGACCATAGATTATTTCCGAGTCTACATGTTATAAAACCATCCTGGTTAGGTACATGAAATCACAAAGTCGATTGCAAGACAACAAGATTAGTCATCAAATTGCAACTCACACTTGCAATGAAGATGTTTCATTGAGTCTAAAGTGTTCAAATGTTTGTGTTATTAGCTATGGTCAAATTATACATGCTAAACTTAACACACTCTAAGTAGGATTGATGACTTGTGAATTTCCATTGAGAAACCTATAAGTACTCCAACTTGATAACCAAGACTTGGATGTCATTTCCGAAAACTCAAACCAAGAACCCCTATAACTTATATAAGTTTCTCTTAATAACCTAATATCAACACCATCTCCCAAATAATGAAAAAATGATCCTTGCCCAAATTTGGGACCTCCACGGATTGATGGATCCTTCGTCCTAGATTCATCCTCGGTTTAGGTAGATCCGCCTTATGTCATTAGATTTAAACATCTTCCTCTTGTCAATCTCTTGCTTAAAAGTCTAACATAGATGTAACTAAACTTTAGTTAATCATCATTATTTCTACAAAGAAACATTCACAAGACCCATTGAGGTAAGTAACCTTAATTGAATCTCTTGCTTAAAAGACATGCAAAGGTGCATTCTTTGAACACTCTCAACATAGTACATTACGCATTGTCACCCTTAAGCATACTACTAGGTTCTAGATGATTCATTATCTCTTAAAATTACAACAACTTGCTTTCTCTCTCATTCAACCGTAGAATTCCACACATCTTGATTAGGATTATGTGAACCGAAATTAAAGTACGTTAGTTGAGTCATAGTAGGCCTTGTATGAAAAGACAATACAAATTTTATCTTTGCTACACTTCATTAGGCAAATATAGGAATTCTATTTTGTCTAACAACATGAGAATAGGGCTACTGGGAATTCTATTGCACTAGAAATTCAATTTGACCTAACGGTTGAATTGCTTCCAAGAGTGAAGTTGGGTTCGTGGTATAACCCGTAAAAATGGTCGTGTTTAGCCTGAATTGAGCACCACTAGTGATAGTCTCATATTCATTCTCTAATTTGATTAAATGGCTCTTCTTAAATATGCCTAATGATAGTCTACATCGATAGACTTTGTATTTCATTAGGAGTGCACACTAAGCAAGTAGAAATTAGGTTTCCCCTTAGTCAATCTAGACTACATGCATTTCACATATGTGCTTTGAAATTTCAAGATGATAACGTGCTCCCACGTAATGCAATTATATGCTTTCATGTTTGTCTTGATGCTCAACGTGTATTTGCTTAGCTATTGAATGCATGTTTGTTGTAAAAGCATTTGCCCTTTTTTCTAGCAATTTAGATAAAATATCTCTTAGTTTATCTAAATAACACATGCTCCTAAGTGCTAAATGCTAACATGTTGCATGATGATGGCATTATAAATTATATCATGTTTATTTGTTTGCGCATCTACAAGACTGACATGTTAATTGTGGACCTAAATTATGTATGGTTAATGTATTACAAATAAGGTTTAGATATCATAATCAGTCTCATGTTCATCTTGTTGATTTATTTAGCGATGCATGCTTAATAACTGCATTGCTTAATCTATATTCTTATACATCTATGTATATATTTTCTCACTCTAGAATATCTTTCTTTGCATCCGCGTCACTAATCTAAACTTTTTAAAAGAGTATAAAAAAGTAGTCTTTAAATCGTTTTAGAGTCTTCCTTCACACATTTCTTTAATCATCATCTCCCTTTCTTCCAAATAATCCACTCTTTGTCACAGAAAAGTTAGATGCAAATCTAATACCCTTCCAAGTAGGTTTGACAACTTAAATATTTCATTCGAAATATTCAAGTATCTTTAACTTGCAATCGCAAACGTTAAAGGTCATATCCGAAAATCCATATTCAAGCCTTTTAACAACATTAGTTAAAACGCTCTCCATTTCTCTTCGACGAAAACATTCTTTCTCTTCGACAAAAACATTCTTTCTCTTCGATGAAACATTCTTTCTCTTCGACGAAAACACTCTTTGTCTTTCGTTCACACATCTTTCTTCTCACTTAACCACGCCTCTTCAACCATAGAGATGGCTAATCTCTTTCATCCACTATTTCCGCTACCACCTTTAAGACAACCGTATACCTCGTCAGGTGATTTGTTCTATGAATATTCATAATGCTCGGAGAAGAAGGGCTACATAACTTTGTGAGTATAGTTTATCGTACGCTAACCATCATCTGTCTTGACATTGTCAAGATCGTCGTCTATATCTTCGTTTGTTTTCTTCTTTATTATTATTATATTGCGTACAAACACAAACCGATGATACCAGCACCCTTCCTTTGCGGACAAATGTCCAAAAGGAAACATTCGCCATCGAAAAGGTTTGCATCTGAATATAACATTGCGACATTTATTTCTTTATTCTTTACCCATCAAGTGTGAATTGCTAACATAACTTCCGTCAAGGTTTTAGGAAATGAGAAAAACACATTCTATAAATCGTTCTCTTCTTTTCTTCTAGTTTCGATTCTAGTCCGTGTTCTATTTCATGTCATGACAACTTAACTACATTATCCGAAGTACTTTAAGTATTTTTAATTAGAGAAATGCAACTTAAAATATCACTCTTTTTGAAAAATTCATCAATTTCCCCAAACATCCCTCCTGTTGGCGGTCTGGCGTCCCCTAGATCTATTCTGGCGGCCCCCAAATATATCTGGGACCGCCGACAGCAGCTTGTAATACCATTCATTTTTTTTAATTCCATAACCTAACACTTCCTCTCTTCTGCTACGAGTTGACGTCTACTCTACACCCAAATCTATGTCCAATGTCTCTCTATAGATCAATGGGTCATCCTCATATCTTAACACTCATAAGCATCATTACTTATGTTGTTTAATAGACAAGTGAATTCAATATTAATATGCGTCTCATTCTCAAACCCAATCCTTACAATCGCATACTCACAATTTGTCAAGCACTTCCGTAAACTCTTTTTCTCACCTCAAATGGTCTTTTCACTTCTAAACGGTTCATCTCTTTCTTAATAGTCTTTCTACTTCTGACGTTTCTTCTCACTTCTAAACGTTCCTTTTCACTTCTAATAAGTCTTATCTTCTCAAACGTTTCCTCTCACGTTTAAACGTTTCTTCTCTTTTAATAGTTCTGTTACTATACAAATTCCTCCTATATCTCTCCTAACTTAATTATTTCATAGTAATTTGCTAAATGCAAATGTCACTCCTTCGCTAAACTTTCCACTTTCTAGAAAGTGAAGAACATAAAGAAAGATATTCAATCGTCAAATGTTAACAGTGTCACCACATTATGGAGTCTCTCATTATTATTTCGCCATATAAAGAACTACCACCTTCATTTTCACATCCACTTTGTCCGCAATAGGTAACCAACAAAACACCAAACAAACCTTTTAAATTCTCAATCATCCACCTTTGTCTCGATAGGATCATATGCACATCAATTGTTAGTGTAACGGATATATCAATCTTTTCTATCAACCTCTTGTCAACATGTTCCTTCTTTAGTATCGCTCATCCTTTCCCACTTTTCGGCTCTATGGAATAATTTTCATTCACATCCAAGAGCACATCGTCTCCATCCTTGTTTTTTTTATTCTTTTAAAGTATATATATATATATTTTTTTGACATATTTTGCCAAGATATTAAGTGTCATTCGTCTACTTTTAAAAGGTCATTCTAATAATATTTTTGTGTCAATCAATAATCGAATCACATTCCATGTTATTAAAAGCGGTCTAAATCTTTCTTTCGCCAAACAACGTCTCAATTCTTTTTATGTTCAAATCATTTAGGATTACTTACGTGTATGACATGTCATAACAAATAACGTTCTTTTGATTTGTAATCGCCGTTGGTAACGAATAAGTCATTTTGCTTCGTTCAGCTAAATCGTTATCGTTATTATCTTTCAATATGAAGAGTCTTTTAAAACTTCTTTTCGGTCGTAATTTGTTCATTGATTATTTTCTCAAATGGTATCCGACAGATGGCGGGCGGCTCTTTTTTAACAAGTAATTCATCCTACGAAATCATTCATTAGTTTACTCCTTTAACCGCTCATCATTATTATTTTTTATACAAATGACTACTTGAACTTCTTTCGACTTGTAATATGTGATATAGATTTTTTCCGACTGTGTATCAACCGTCGCAAACCCTATGGAGATAAGTCGAATAGAGCACCGATACAACGCTCTCTTTAGGTGAGAAGACTGTAGCATCTCGTATTTTATGGAATTTATTATTTTTATTTTTAGCCGTTTATCAAAAATCGTCGTTTTAGCTAGTTACGAATCGTGCCTTGAATATTTATCCATTTTAACGTTTGAGAAATCAATAATCCCATATTTTATCTTTGAGAGCTTATTTATTTTTCATTTTAATACTTTTTGACTTTTATCCGCGTTTGGCCGAAACCGCGTCAAAATAGTGTTTTTACAATTTTTAATATTTTAACTACGTGTTTAAAAAAAACAATTATGGTATAAATGTTTTAGAAAAATAAAAAATAAAAATATAATTTATAAACATAACATATAAACCAAACACACCCTCTTTAATTTTGTTAGGCTCCATCAAAACTAGAAAACAAACACCCCCTTATTTTATTTTCCTCCTACTAAACTCAAAAATAAGCACCTCCTTATTACCTCCATATTTTTTTATATAAGTCGATATAAACTAGGACTTGGTTCCTTATAAATATATTCAATCACATACACCATCAGTTAATACAAAAAATCCGGTCTCTCTTTTCTTTTCACTGTGTTCGACGACACACACTAAAAACCCACCAAAACCATCACTTTAGTAAACGCATTCTTGTATGGCTTTGTATTTATTATATTGCCATATACTCTTTAAATCTTGAGTGGTCACTACGAAATCATTGCATTGATACTACAATCAATCCTTGGATTTTAGAAATAACACTTTGAAATATTGTAACGCTGCATTTCTTACTGAAATATTACTTGAATAATTTCAATACGGCTTTTAGTTAAACCTATGAATTCACCAACATTATTATTGACGTTTTGCATGTATTTTCTCAGGTTATTATTTTGCTACCTGAACATTGGGACCATTTGGATGCGCGAATATCAAAACTTTAAAGACTCGGTCTTCTTCACATTCAACAACCATTTTTCTTTAAATATACAAATGAGACATGTTTGAACTCTTGTAACTTTTTTTAAAAAGAAATTATTTGACCAGAATAATACTCAGAATTATTTAAATTGAACTGTGGACATTTATTAAACGTCTCTTTTGATGTCGTTTTCTGTAACTTGTGTGTATGAACTATGAAGTAGCACCCCAAGTGGTATATCCGCTGCGTTGTGATTTTTTGGGGGTGTTACAGATTGGTATCAGAGCACTCGTTGTAGCGAACTAGGTTATTTTCAAAACCTAGACTATAACCGTTTTTTTTGGAAAAAAGAAATTTAAGAGTCTTTCACCATTGACCGATATCCGCGCGCGCTTGCTCCCAGGTAACTTATATGCTCCTTTTTGCATCCTTATTGCTATTATATTAATAATTAATATATAATTCTTGGTTATTATTTTGCTCTCATACGTCTATCTTATGACGTCATATTAGTTTCTTTATATTGGTCGGTTATGTGACTTCGCTCTCTCTACTTTATCTTATACGCCTTTACTATTTACCTTATATCGGTTGGTTTCGTATTATATGTAAATATGTGATCATCTGTCAGCCTGACTTATTACGTCCCATACTTGTCCTAATTTTTCATTTACGTCTCCTTGGCATTATATACTGGTATTATATAAGGATACCTATACATATGGGCTACTTTCTTTTTGATCTCTTACGAATAAATTCGAACATTTACATGACTTTACCTTATTCCCTTTTGATGATATTGAAATTTGGCGTAGTTTGTCAATTCCACTAATTATTTTACCATTCAACTCCAAGTTGGAACACTCTTATTATGCTTTTGAATCGCATATGTGATTTCGTAATCCATCGTTTTAAAGTCTTCCAGTTGATGGGAATACGACTTTAACTTGTCATCTCGGATCGTGCCGTCTTCTCATACCTTTGGAACGCGATTGACAATTGTCTCATTATTCTTCTCTCTACTTCTTACTATTTTGAAGAATCATACCGCCAAGGAGACTCCTTCTTCTCAACGTAACCTTGTTTTGATCTTGTGTTTTGTTGTGACAATGCTTAAGTAGGCTAATTTATAATTATCTTATTTACATGAATTGGGATGCCTCTTCATTTGAATAAGAAAATTATAAATCACTGAACCATAAATTACTAATTCTTATTTACATGGATTGAGACGCCTTTGGATGTAAATAACAATTTATAAATGAGTGGGCTTAAGTGTATGCCATTCGTACAAATAAATTTCTTTTGATTTGTAATCCGTTTTTCAACGAATAATTCATTTTCTTCGTTACAATCTAATCGTTATCGTTATTATCTTTATATGAAGGAGTCTTTAGACTTCTATCGGTTGTGTGTATCAGACATTCTCCGAGAGTTGTGTCAGATCACTGTGTGGATGAGTGTCACTCGCTATCCAATAGTGTGTGTGTGTCTGCGAGGATTGGAGTCGCGCGCTGTGTGTGGTGCAGGTGTAGCGTAGTAACTCAGTGAGATGATGTGGGCTATCCGTATGCGTAGAGTTATGGAGGGAGTTGAGTGTGGATCGTGTTTCTGTTCGATTCCGCGCGGAATATCCGAGAGAGAAGCCGACTATATTCATGCTCGGAGTCAAGAGTTGATTCATACTGTGACGGATGTGTTGTGTGTGTGTGTGCTCAATTGGTCTATTTCTTTTGGAAACATTTCGATCGCACATTAGTGCCAAGTTCTTGGAACGTTGGCTATAGCGCTACCACATGTTTTCCCTTCAAATTCCACATTTCGAACTCCAGTTTCTTAATTTCGCCCCTCGGGCAGTATTTGTCTGTCATCATCTTCTTCAGTGTCCTCCATGGCATTGCATGAGCAGCTTCATGAGTAGTGGTCTTAACGTAGGAATTCCACCATGTAAGAGCATTTCCTTGCAGGGTACACGTAGCAAACTTGACTTGGCATGCTACTGTACAGTTGCTTATGCTGTAAACAGATTCCATCTTTTCGAACCACTGAGTGAGTCCGACAACTCCCTCAGTGCCCTTGAAGTTCAAGGGTTCGCATTTTGGGAAGTCCGGGTAGGTGCATTCACGAGCAACCTGCACAGGCCTTCTGACACCCGTTCCTGAAGTATGGCTATCATCGCCATTTCAGGTTTTATCACGTGCTGCCAGTGCAGCTGTAACGCCTTCGTTAATCATTGCTTGAATTTGGGCGTTGGTGACAGATGTAGTGGTATGAGTGTCTGTGACACCCATTCCTGAAGTATGGCTATCATCGCCATTTCGGGTTGCATCACGTGCTGCCAGTGCAGCTGTAACGCCTTCGTTAATCATTGCTTGAATTTGGGCGTTGGTGACAGATGTAGTGGTATGAGTGTCTGTGACTGGTGTTGGTGTTGCATTTGGGTTTAACCTCGTGGGCCTTCCTATTGGTGCCATTTTCTTTAAATCACAAGAAAATATAATATTCTTTAAACCCGATGTATACATAATAAATAAAACGAGATCACAACACATGGTGAAATACACAACAGTATTGAAATTAACAAATCGACATTCATTCACAATACTTAGGTTACAAGACAAAATAACCTAAAGCCATACTAGCCGAGATATACTCGTAATACTTAGTAGGATGTACAAAGTAGCCGATACATGAACAAAAGATCTAAACAGAGTAGCTAGACAAAACAAAAGTAGTAGCCAACTCAGTAACTCTCTGATTGACCCCCTCTAGGGTGGTCGGTGCAATCTCATGGATGGCTCCTACAAGGTCATCCCATTCCTCTCTGGTGCTTCAGGATGTGCCGGGCCTTTTGCCGGGTCCTTCGGCCTCTGAAACTCGACCATCTGAGTCTGTAGTCCTTTCAGCAACCTCAATGTCTTAGTCAACTGAACCTGTCTCTTGTGGTCTGATGCCAACAACTCTGAAAATCAACCCTTTGTCTCCCGGTATCTCTGACTGTAACACTGAAATCAATGCACTCGCCCACTACTTTAACACCTCGTATTTTAGGTCATTGTAGTGACATTATGAAATGCATAATTTAATTGTTTAGGGTTTTACGCGGTTTTTTTTTTTTTGTTTTTTTTTGCTCTTAAACCTAAACTTTAAGTTTCAATTGCGTAAACTGAAAAATGATCATACAATGGAAACGGCATTAACGATTAAAATTTTGCATCAAGCAAGTGTTATATGATTATTATGGAGGATAATTAATAACTTTTGTTCACCTTATTTTTATCGGCTACGTAAAATGCTTACGTTTCATAATAAAATACGTTTAGGCATACCCGGAAGTTCAAAAACCTAACTACGCCTAAACAAATACCCACGATTATACCCAATACTCAAAATAATCAAATATTACATCTTATATACATATATATGCCGAAATCCTAAGGATTGGACCAAGAGTCATCATCTTTGAATAATATCTAGATATTTTATAAAGTAAACTCTTACACCTTTTACCAACTAGTCATGTTAACTTAACCTAGGGTTAGAAGGTAACCATGGTTAAGTTAGCAAGATATTTATACTATAAATAGGCTTGCATGCATGAGTAAGTTTCATACTCTTTACACTTAACATAAAACTTCATTTTTCTTCTCTCTTTTACACCTCAAAACCCACGGCAACATTTAGCCACCAAACAAAATCCATAACTTGATTTTCTAAGATTATACAACCCTATACACAACATACTTAAGGTATTCTAAGGTGTTTGCAAGCTTTGGTTCATCATTTGCAAGTAATAAGAAGAAAAAGGAAAGATTAGGGTTTTGGAAACCTAATCTAGGGTTATAAGCTTGGAAGCTTTGTTTTTGAATCTAAACACGGGTTTAGAACTTATTTCACATCTCTTACATCATTACTAAGGTTTTCTTAAATCCTTTTTACTTTTATTTCCTTATGATTTTTATGTATTAATGTACATATAGCCATAATCACCACTAATGACTTTTTGAATATGTAAAATGATTTTTATTTGAGTTAACCAATTAATACACTTCTTCTCATGTCCTAATTATAAATATCATCGGAAAAGTACCATATAAAAGTATGTAACTTATGGATTAAGTATAAACATGTTTAGGTTAAATTAGGGTTTTATAATGTTTCTTAAACTTCACATATGAAAATAATGAAAGTAAAAGGGTTAAACTTGTTACAATGAATTTACAAGGACTAGGGATGATATTGAACCTTATTATAAGTACCACAAGTGTCAAATGTATTTTTAAGAGTTTATATAGTAAACTACTAAGTAAATAATACATAAAAACAAGTTTTTATAAAGTTATACACTTAAATACTTAGGGGCTGTTTTAATTCGAATCTTAGGCAGTAGGTTGATATTTTAGAGTTATAATACGCCTCATGACGATTCCATAATGATAAGAAACTCGAAAAACCGATCTATAACGAAAAAGATACGTTAAAAACAAGTTTACGACTATAAATACTTTTATAAAACTATTTTTATAAAAAGTTACTATTCATTACAGCAACTTTGAGTTTAAAAAAACATCTAAAATAGAAACTAACTTTTGATTACGATATCGGACAAGCAAGAATCGTTTCAAAACGGAAACATAACGAGTAAATTATCGACATTTCCGATAAATTAAAGTTTATAAAAGTAATTTTTATAAACTATGCACAGTTAAAAATCTCTATTCATCAGTGATTTATCTTTATAAAATATAACCTCTTTTAATACAAAAACGACTCGAAGGAATCACTGAATCGGATTAAAACGAATATGTTATTACGATTTACAAGTTTACGCTAATGTAAAGCCTAAAACGATTAATTAGCTATCATACAGTAATTTTAACATTCGACGCAGAATCTTAAAACTTGAAAATGTAAATTTTGATCGCAAAGTTCTCGTCTTACTACGAAGACGCGGACGTAAGAAAACGCGAGCAACGGCTTTAAAACGACCAAATTAGGCTCATTTTACTAAAAGTAAATTTATCAACTTTTCACTTTATAAATATGATTTTACTAAAACCGATTTAGTCGGTGATTTTGCTATTATAGAATATTGAGTTGGTTATCAAAGTGCCTATATTACGAGGGATTTGTCATAATGAGGTGCCTCTTCGGATGGCGTAACGAGAGGATTGTTGGATTTAGATTTAAAGTGTCCTAATCCCCTCGTACGTCATGTCATGACCCTTATTTATGATAGCCCAACGATATAACGATTAAACAACTATATGATTATTATCAATGTTATTAAAATTTAGTACTCTGTACTTATACGGCCTTAATTTAAATAGGTTCATTTATCGTCTTGCGTGACGTTTTATCTGTGATTATTTATCTGTACTCAAGGTGAGTTCATAGCCCCACTTTTACAGTTTTACTGATTTGATATTATTTGGGGTGGAAACATGCTTGTTTTATAAATTGGACGCAAGTGTTGAAAGTAATATATTGATTATGTGTTTGCCTAAGTTGCGATAACCCTCCTGAGCCCATTATTCATGAACTGTCAATTGCATAGATGTAGTTGTGAATTACATTATGTGAGCGCGAATGATATAAATAGATCTATTGGGATTAACCTCCCCGTTTGGGTGATTAGCTATCACTAGGAACGAACGTTGACCATGTCGGACTTGGATGTTGCGGGTTACAACATCTGTACGGGCAAATAACTGCTATAAATAGCAATTAGGTTGAGGCTTCGGATGTCAGAGCTTAGTGCAACAATAACTGGTTTGTGATTGTTGGCATCTGTTGTAACATCACGGGAAAATCTTGCGGTCCTGCATAATTTAAATACATAAACCTATGAAATGTACAAGGTAGATAATACCTGAACAAAAGACCTATACTGGGTAGCTAAACAAAACAAAAGATCTATACAGTCTGCTAGCTGGGAATAACCCATAATACTTAACAGGCTGCATAGCATAGCTACAACATAACCAAATCTAGGAGCTGCTACCAGCCTCTCCTGGTGCATCAGGCTGTGCCGGACCTTTTGCGGGTCCATGCTGCCTTTGAAACTCGACCATCTGTGTCTGTAGTCCTTTTAGCAACCTCAATGTCTCAGTCAACTGAACCTGTCTCCTATGGTCTGATGACTGTAACTCTGAAATCAATGCACTCTGCGCCACTACCGTAGTACGTAATGACATAACATCTGAACGTGCATAGTCGCTAGCATCCATGGATAGTCCCCAAGCCTCACGAGCTATCTTAGCCTCTCTCTCTATCATTACTGCTAAACGATGATGAACAGGCCTATCCATATACAACAAGTTGACTCGACCTCTCAGTTGAGACCGGTCATCTTGAGCATCCTCCATAATACCATACATGCTGGTAGTCTCCTCCTCAACAATGGTAGCAAGATCGGTAACCCTCTGATTGACCCCCTCTACGGTGGTCGGTGCAATCTCATCGATGGCTCCTACCAGATCATCCCATGTATCCGTAATGCCATAGTCTAACTCCCTAGACGTCGAACATCTAGGAGGGACATCAACCATATCGACAAATCCATAAAGGTCCTCCCTCGCTATGGTAGGTCTATCCTGCCTAGCAGCACCGGCTGCTGAACTCTCCCCGACCTCACGACTAGGGGTGGGAGAAGCAAAACGCACCCTCTTCCGAAGAGGTAAACAACTCTCGGGAATCTCAATATGAGTAGGGCTATTGGGTGTTGGTGATGGTATCTGTGGTAATGGAGATGATAGTGGAGTAAGTGGTGATGGTGGTGGGGTGGTTAAGGCAAGAAGTCTCTCGACCTCTTCCCTAGGAGGAAGTGATATGGATGGCTCATCCCGGATAGATATCCTGGCAGTCATCCGGTGTACAGGTGGGACAGAGTCGGCCGGAGCTGGGTGCTCCTCCTCCTCCTCCTCATCATCATCATCCCTATCAGCAGGGTAGTCAGCTGGATCCTCCTCGGGATCCTCCTCTGGATCAGACTCGGGAATGTATCCTGGTGACTCAGCAGTAGGTGAGGTAGCAACATGCAATGGCTGTTCCTCGGCTAGAAAGACATCATCCTCGGGTGGTATATACTCCGGGTACACCGGCTCCGGTACATAAGGTAAATAAACGGGTGAGGGTGGTGCCTGCTCTGGCTCCTCCGGGCCAGGCACGTAGTCTGGTGATGGTGGTCCCTCAGGGCCAGGTATGTAATCAGGCGATGGTGGAACCTCAGGGCCAGGTATGTAGTCAGGCGATGGTGGAACCCCATAAGCAGCCATTATGTAAGCATATGGGTCCTCTGGCATAATAGGTGGTCCATCGACTCCTGGTGAACCGATGTCTGAATCGTCCTCGGATACTGATGTGTATGTAACCGTAGAATGCTCAGAATCTGACATGATAATATCTGAAATCAAAATTAGCTTATATAAGTATACTAATATAAGACTCTTATAGTAATATACATTCATATTATTACATGTATATCAATCATGAATATCAATTATGTATGCATCTAGCCTAACCGACTAATGCACAAATAGTGTATGTATGTCCCGTGAAAACCCCTTTGTATGAATGCAATGTTTGAAAACGGTTATAGTCCAGCAAAACATTTGACCTGGTTCTCTATAACCTTGGCTCTTGATACCAATCTGTAACACCCCCAAATTGGGTCGCAGCGGAATAAGGGTTCAGTGCGTGTACTGTCTCAGAATCAACAACACAAGATAATATAAGAACGAACAAAAAAGGTTGTATTAAAACTGATACATTGGATTTAATAAAGTATGTGTACAAAAGCCCGAAACTTAACTTGTTTTACTTGTAATTCATATACAAAGATTTCCAGCCTATAACAATACACAAAATGTAATGCGACTAAATCTTAATGCATGACTCATAATATATCCACCAATGTATCCCTCGCACCTCGTGCATAATGACCTAAAAAACATGCATTTAAAAACGTCCAACATAAAGTTGTGAATTTCATAGGTTTAGTAAATGTATATGCAGGACCGCAAGACTTTCCCAGTGATAAGCCACAGATGCAGACCATCACAAAATGTAATACGTTTACCTAAGCTCATGACCCAGAAGCTCACATAATTTGAATACAATATATAAAATATTGCCTACATTGCCCGTGATGATGGTTCAAACCCGAACATCCAGTATCCGACCATGATATACATCGTTTCTAGTGATAATCTAGTCAACACCCGAACGGGAGGTCAATCCCAAAAGATCTATCTATAACATATCGCATTGCTCCAGACATTCCATAATTGATAGTTCATGATTCATTGGGCATAGTGGGTTAATTCGCTACTATTAGGCAAAACGTAATCATTATAAAATGTACACTTGCTCCAATTTGTAAAAACATGCATATTTTTCTCACCATCGAAAAACTTGTAATTTAATAATTGTAAAATATGGGGCTAGAACTCACCTCGAGTGAGTAAATTTGATAACATAATATTCCCAAGTAAAAACGCGTCCACAGCTAACCTCAATGCAATCCTAGTTAATAGAGGTCGATATCAGTAATCAAGAACGTTGTCTAACAACAACTGGTATATAACCTATAATAGTTTTATCATCGTACTAATCGGTTCGGGTCTATCAAATGTTAAAAGGTGCTTGAACATGACGCTTACGAGAGTTAGACACATATAAATCGTAAATCCAACAACTCGTCATAGACGGCCATCCGAAGAAGCCTCAATTATGAAATTCTTCCTAGTAAATATAACACTGAGAACTAATAACATATATATTCTATAACTATATCACCATCTTAATCGTTTAAAAGTGAAATCGTAATGATAAAGTAAAAACGTTTATAAATTACGTCTTTAGTAAACAATGACATTACTTTGTGTCGTTTTAGAGCCCGTTCTTGCTTTCTACGCCCACAAAATGGTGCATTCGAATTAAGACGAGTGATCATAAAATCACATTTTTAGGTTTTTGAGATTCTGTGATGAATAGTGTTTTTACTGTTCACAACAGCTATAAATTTATTTTTATACTTTTAATTAACGTAAAACCCGTTTTTGTCGTATCTTATTCGTTATAGCTCCGTTTTTAGTGATTCTTTCGAGCACGTTCTCGTAATTGAAAGTTTTATCATATTATGGATGTTTATAAGTATAAGTAATCTGTGGAAGAATAGTACTTTTTATAAAAATTGTTTTATAAAAGTATTAACTATCGTAAACTTGTAAATATCGTATCTTCTTCGTTATTAATCGGTTTTTTCGAGTTCTTTATGACCCCTCGTTCTTGTGACATGTAGTATTTATAAAAACATAAAACAATTATGGGGTTTTTTTTTTATTTTCGAATTACAAACACCCCTTAAGATATTTTTTTCCAAAATGGTGTTTAAAACTTGTTTTTTAGACTTTTTAGCTTTACCACTTTGTTACACAAACCCATAGAACCCATAATATCTTATGCTCACATATATTAGTGTCCATTAGTCATGTTTGTTCATGTGGAGTCCAATGATAACAAGATTAAAAGTATTTTAACCATTTTTTTTACTTGTAACTCGTAAGTTGAAACTTTTAGAAACAGCTAATTTGCACTGTAACATGTTTACTCTTAAGCATCATGTTAAAACACTTATACAGTTCCTTCTAACATAATATTATCAATCCATAAACATGTAAATAGTGTACAAAACATTAATCATATGTAGTAAAAATCCATTTCACATATTCAAAAGTACCCTAGATGGT
The DNA here is from genome assembly GCA_026074375.1 of Tanacetum coccineum. NCBI lineage: Eukaryota > Viridiplantae > Streptophyta > Magnoliopsida > Asterales > Asteraceae > Tanacetum > Tanacetum coccineum. The sequence continues at coordinate 67,707 of BQNB010008638.1, forward strand.
GATTTAACTAAGTATAACATATGAACACATAAAATCTTAGTTATGAAATGATTAAGCTTTATATATAACCTTGTGTGGATGAGTAGAGAGAAAATAAAAAACCAAGTCACAATAGGAATTAATAAAACTTAAAAAGTCCCTTGTGATCTCAAACTCTTGGCTAAAAAACTAGAATGAAACCCTAATTTTTCCAAGTAAACCCTTCTTTTCCCTTTTCTGATTCCTTCCTTGCAAATGAGTAACCAAAACCTTGGACCACCTTTAGAATACCTTTAAGTATATGTAGTATCTTGTATAATGATAGAAAATCAAAGCAAATTGGATACCCCAAAATAACGATTTTGAGCCAGTAGGGATAGAGAGGACCAAAAGTAGAGATTTATTTGTGATTTTGGATTAAGTGTTTTATGGAAAAAAAAGATGCAGCATGCTATTTATATTGAAAATATCTAATTAACCTAAACAGTCACTTTCTAACCCCTGCACCAGGGTTTATAATTAGTCCAAGTGGGTTCATGGTGTATAGAGTTGGATTCCCTATGATCTTTCATTAGACTAGATATTTTGAAGTAAGTTGATAATTATTGGTCCTATCCTTGAAAATTCGGCCACATAGGCTCCATGTGATGTTATATTGATTATTTTAGGTATTGGGTATAATCGTGGGTATTCGTTTAAGCGTAGTTAGGTTTTGGTGCAATACCAGGGAATGCGAAACGCGTTTTTATCGCGAACGTAAGCAATTTACGGTAGACCAATAATAAAAAATAATATGAACAATGTTATTAATTTCCTCATAATAATCTTATAACACTTCCCTTGACGTAATATTTAATCGATTTAATGGCCCGTTTACATTGAATGATCATTTTTAGTTTACGCGATTTAACTTAACGTTTATGGTTTAAGAGCAAACGCGTAAAACCCTAAAAATAAATTATGAATTACATAATGTCATACAATGACCTAAAACACGAGGTGTTATACTAGGTGTTGATATTTCAAATTAGGAGATGTTTGATGATGATTGAGGATTAGAATCTAAGAAAGTTTCTCCTCTAGGAAAAGAACTTAGTTTACTCGATAGGCCAAATGAAGTAGAGAGAGGTAAAATTCTAGAAGCACGCCGTTTAGAGCCTATTCTTCAACAACAAATTTCTCAGCGTATGGCTTCTTCTCATCACGATGGTATGTACCGTTACTATCACCCGTATTTGAACTCAAGTGTAGGGCAACCCTCCCATTTATCTGTTAAATAAAGGTAGAGTCAGGCTTGTGACTCGAACAAAAACAAGTGCTTCTTGGGAGGCAACCCAATTTACTTTTCTCGCATATTAGGAGTGTCATGTGTGTTTTAATTCTTCACTATTTGTTTTATTATGTTTGAATTATCTTGTAATCATGCTTTTCATTATCTTTAACCTCGTCTTAATTTCAATCAAAGGTATTTTGCAAACAATAAGTGTAGAGGAATTTATCCGACTTTTGAGCCAAATTCAAACATGTTAAATGAATTATTTAGATTAATTCGCGTCAGTTTTGAGTCATATGAGTAAATTGTCAAATCTCAAGTTTTATGCAGCTATTTGTACAGGAACTAACTTATGGAATCAAGTGCAGGAAATTTTTCATCAAAAACAAAAATTTCGTTTTCACAGAACGTGGAGACGGCGTCACGATTTACACGCGACGCCGTCACCACGACACCTGTGACGGCGTCAGAATTTCCCTGATGATGTCGAATGCCCAGGTTCAAAAAACTTATTTTAATTATATTTGAAAATAAAACTTGCATAACATTTAAAATGTGTACTATTTTGTTATAAACCTGTAAAACCAATAAGTCTGACAATTCTCTCATCCTATCTTTACTGCTTTATTGTGTCAACCCTAATTTCATAATTGTATATTTGTAAATCGCACATTTTATGCTTGGTATAGTTGTCTTTGTCTTTGATTACAAGTTATATTTGAAGAGAAGAAGCTTGAAAGTTCTTAGGAAGTTTCATTGGACGATTCTCAAAGGATGATTTAACCAGTTATCGCATGTTTGTTCTCCATCATTGAGCAAACCAGGGGAGTACTAGTTTCTTTTACTTGTTTTCTTTTTTCTTTTTATTCATTTTATGGGTACCTTGTGTAGGGGGAAAAATAAGCCTTAGAAACTATTCTTTCATTTGCCATTTTCTTTGTCCTTGAAATGATGCGTAATATATTGAAATTAAAAAGATGGGTAATATATCAAAACATAGCATAAAATAATGATTTTTACCAAAATTTAAATTTTTTTACGACACATACCAACGAAAACCGAGTATTATTAGTGTCCCATGGATAGGAATTATATGACTAGCACAATAACCCTTAAAATTCCACCCAAAAATGGAGGTTCGCCCATTAGATCTTCTGTTAGGAATTCGAGTTACTATCGTCGGTAACCAAGTGATTTTATCTTTACAGTGCGAGTTATGAGTGAAGCAGTTCACATGATGTCTATTCCGTCGTTATGGATGTGTACGTGTGGTCTTCGTCGCCTTTTCTAGAATGTCTGGTGTTAGTAAAATTCATAAGAGTGTACCGGTAGCTATATTAAATTCTAGAACTTGTTTTGTGATGCATCCCGAGACCGCATAGTAAGTATTAGGATTTGCTTGATAAGAGGCATTAGGATTAACCTATGTTTTAAACCTTTAATTGTTATGATGGTCACATCGATCATTATAATACCTACACCTTGCCATTGCACTCACCTTTAGTGAAGGATACCCTAGTACAACCCTCCGAGCCTATCCTTTTTCATGGTTCTCGTAATTTTTTGGTTAAGCCAGACTATTAATGAAGAGCATTGTTACCCTTAAAAAAATCGTTACACCCAAAAAGCCTTAGCCTACCTTATATGTACTCACTTATAGTACATTATTGTGTTTTAACCCAAGTTAATTATTGTGTACACGGTTGCTAAGTTCATTATTCTTTGTAAATGCAGTTTTGGGACGATTGGGATTATGGTGTACTTTATACGCGAAAGAATGGGAAGAAAAGTTAATCAATACCCCATCTGTCTGTCAAATATCTCTATGTTATTGTGAGCACCTCAAATCGGTCAATAGTCAGATTGTAATATCGAGCATGTTAAAGCTCAAGGTTGGTACGTGTTATAAACCATGTGATGTATTTATCATTCCAAAAAAAATGATAAAGAGATTGATGTAGAGTTGTGTAGAGTTTGTATATCTTTGTCGAGTCTTGGCTTAGCAACCAACAGCGTTGTATTTCTTGTAAAATCGAATTGGCTACCCTTCCACTCTAAATTCACCAAAGCCACCCAAATGTATCTCGATCTGTTTCCGTTTCCTTATATGTTATCTTACATACCACCCCACAACCTTTAATAGGACCTCTTAGATAGTATTGAATGATACTTTTGCCTAGCGTTGGGGTTGATCCTTTACCAAGCCTATGGTAATTTATATGCTATGACAGGTAATGAGTGTGATTTTCCGTTTCCCCCATATGTTATAATTCATTATACACCCGTGTGAAAGAGAGAATCCTAAACACTTATGTGAGGTGCTAGTATATATTTTCCGTGCTTTTAATTACGAGGTCTAGGAGGTTGTGTTGTAGAATACTTTTAAATAGTAGGTAAAATGACCCCTCATATTGCTTTTGTCTAGGTAGAAAAGCCCATTTGCTTGAGGACAAGCAAATCCCAAGTGTAGGTATTTGATGAGGTGTCATTTTATACACTTTTTGGGGTCGTTTAACCCCTAAAATCATGTGTTTATGCCCAAAATAGGTACTTAATCGTTCCTTTTTAGGTATTTCTCATTTGGAAGACATTTGGATGAATTAAACGTGACTTAGGCTCAATTGGAGATGAAACGGACGAGATTACAAACCAATACCAAGACTCTTGAAGATTTATGCTCACAGAGCCTGGAGACGGCATCACCAACTATACATGACACCGTCATAATCATTCTAGTGTACGGGTCACATATTTCAAACGGCGTCAGCCCAGCACCGACTAGGGATGCGCAAAAGAAGCAAAGAACCGGATCGGAACCAAGAACCAAACAGGAACCGATAAGAACCAAACCGAAACCAGAACCATCGGTTCCAGTTCCGGTTCTTGATTTTGAGATTTTTTCGGTTCTTGGTTCGGTTCGGTTCGGTTCCACCAGTTCTCGGTTCCTGAACCAAATATCCAATTATTCTAAAATTAGGTAATAATTTCCCATACTTCAATTATACGCTCCAATATTCAAATTCCATAAAAAAATTAGGGCCTACTTTATAAACAGCCAAAACCTTAAACCCTAACCTTAATTTATTTAATCATTATCAAAAACAAATGAGGAAGTTTTATTATTTTTGATTTTTATATGCATTCTGCTTCACACCAATCTTTAACTTGTCTTATTCTTACGTTTCTTTGTTTATATGATTTTATGTATTTCGCGGTTTTGTTAGATCCAACTAAGAAATGTCACTTACTTGTTCATGGTTTTAGAAAAATTATAGTTTTGATATATCTATAAGAAAAACCTATGAGCAATAAAGAATTGAGTGAAGTTGAGGATATGGTTGAAGAGGTTAAGACTAAAATGGGGAGAGTTATTTGGAACGTATAAAGAAATGTTTGATTTTCTATCGTCAAATTCGAGTATGGGTGAGCACATGGATCGAAGTTACAAATCCCGGGATGTAATTCGGATTCCAATTGTGCTACACCATACTCGAATTTGACGATAGAAAATCAAACCTTTCTTTATACGTTCCAAATAACTCTCCCATTTTAGTCTTAACCTCTTCAACCATATCCTCAACCTTGCTTCCAAGTCTTATTGCTCATAGGATTTTTCTTTGATATCTGTCATAACTAATAATTTTTCTAAAAAACCTATGAGCAAGTAAGTGAAACGTCTTAGTTGGATCTAACAAAACCGCGAAATTACATAAAAATCATTTTATACAAAAGAAAAGAATTAGAATGTTTAAAGGTTCGTGAAGCAAGGAATGCAAATAAAAATCAAAAATAAAACGTACCTCTATTGTTTTGATAAGGGATTTTAATAAATTAAGGTTGGGTTAAGGTGTTTGGCTTGTGTTTGTGGTTATTAAGTGGCCTAAGTTTTTTATGGAATTGGAATTATTGGGCATATAATTGAAGTATGGGAAATTACTACTAATTTGTAGGAATAATTAGATATTTGGTTCAGGAACGAGAACTGGTGGAAAAAAACAAAACGAACCGAACAAGATCGAAAAAATCTCAAATTATAGAACCGGAACTTGGAGAACCGAATGGTTCTGGTTTCGGTTTGGTTTTATTCGGGTTCTCCTGTTTGGTTTTGGTTCGATCCGGTTTTTGCTTCTTTTGACGCATCCTAGTCGGTGCGGGCTGACGCCTGTCTTGAAATATGTGACGCCTGTCACTAGATGAGTTATGACGGTGTCATGTTATAGTTGTGTATGCGTCCTCCAGGCTCTGTGAGCATAAATCTTCAAGAGTCTTGGTATTGGTTTGTAATCTCGTCCGTTTCATCTCCAATTGAGCCTAAGTCACGTGTAATTCATCCAAATGTCTTCCAAATGAGAAATACCTAAAAAGGAACGATTAAGTACCTATTTTGGGCATAAACACATGATTTTAGGGGTTAAACGACCCCAAAAAGTATATAAAATGACACCTCATCAAATACCCCTACACTTAGGATTTGCTTGTCCTCAAGCAAATGGGCTTTTCTACCTAGACAATAAGAATATGAGGGGTCATTTTACCTACTATTTAAAAGTATTTTACAACACAACCTCCTAGACCTCGTAATTAAAAGCACGGAAAATATATACTAGCACCTCACATAAGTGTTTGGGATTCTCTCTTTCACTCGGGTGTATAATGAATTATAACATATGGGGGAAACGGAAAATCACACTCATTACCTGTCATAGCATATAAATTACCATAGGCTTGGTAAAGGATCAAACCTCCACCGCTAGGGCAAAAGTTTCATTCAGATATCTATCTAAGAGGTCTTTTGAAGGGTTGGTGGGGGTAGGTGTAAGATAACCTATATGGAAACGGCAAACAGATGAGATAAGTTGGGTGGTTTGGTGTGAATTTAGAGTGGAAGTAGCCAATATTTAAAGATTACACGCTGGTTTTGGTTTGGTTGCTAAGCCAAGACTCGGACAAAGATATACAAACTCTACACAACTCTACATCAATTCTTCTATCTTTTTTTTTTATGAGTATGTGATATAATACATCACATGGGGTTTCGAACCGTACCCCTACACTTGGAGCTTTTTTACATGCTCGATATTTTTACAATCTGACTATTGAACCGAGTTGAGGTGGATCAAAATAAATAGAGTATCGTTTGACAGACATATGGGGGTAGTGACTTTAAATTTTCTTCCCACTTCTTTCGCGAATTAAATACTTACCATGAAGCTCCAATCGGTCCAAAACTGCATTTACAAGAATACGGACGTCTAGCAACCGTGTCACAATAATTAACTTGGGTTAAAACACAATAATGTACTATAAGTGAGTACATATAAGGTAGGCTAAGGCTTTTTGGGTGTAACGATTTTTTTAAGGGTGACAATGCTCTTTATTAAAAGTCTGGCTTAACCAGAAAATTACGAGAACCATGAAAAAGGATAGGCTCAGAGGGTTGTACTAGGGTATCCTGCACTAAAGGTGAGTGCATGGCAAGGGTGTAGGATAGTTATATGATCGAGGTGACCATCATAACAATTACAGGTTTAAAACATGGGTTAATCCTAATGCCTCTTATCAAGCAAATCCTAATACTTTACTATGCAGGTCTCGGGAATGCATTACAAAAGCACGTTCTAGAATTTAATATGCTACCGGTACACTCTTATGAATTTTACTAACACCAGACATTCTAGAAAAGGCGACGAAGACCACATGTACACATCCGTAACGACGGAATAGACACATGTGACTGCTCACTCCTTAACTCGAACCGGGTAAAGATAAAATCATCTTGGGTTACCGACGATAGGTACCCGAATTCCTAAAGATCTAAGGGCGAACCTCACATTTTTGGGGTGGAATTTTAAGGGTTATTGTGCTAGTCATATAAATTCCTATCCATGGGACGCTAATAATACTCGGTTTTCGTTGGTATGTGTCGTAAAAAATTTAAATTTTGGTAAAAATCACCTTTTTATGCTATGTTTCGATATATAACCCATCTTTTTAAGGACAAAGTAAATGACAAATGAAAGAATAGTTTCTAATGCTTATTTTCCCCTATACTTATTTTGAACATTGTCCCCAATGTTCTCTGGAAGTACCCATTAAAACAGATAAAGGGAAAAGAAAACAAGGAAAAGAAACTAGTACTCCCCTGGTTTACTCAATAATGGAGAAGCACAAGCGATAACTAGTTAAAATACGTCCTTCGGAATCATCCAATAACTTCCTAAGCAGCTTCCAAGCTTTCTTCTATCAAATATAACTTGTAATCACAAGACAGATAGAGAACCTATACCAAGCATAAAAATGTGCGATTTACATATACTTATGAATTAGGGTTTGACTCGATAGTTAGGATGAAAGAAATTATTGGAACTTATCAGGTTTTTGCGGGTTCTTACAGAAGAATAATATATATTAATGTTGCACAAGTTTTATTTTCAAAAAATAATTAATAAACTTTTTAAGTTTTCTGGACCTGGGCATTGACGCCTGTCAGAAAAATCTGACCCCCGTTCACAGGTGTCGTGGTGACGGTGTCACGTGTTAATCGTGACGCCGTCTCCACAGTCTGTGAAAACAATATTTTTGTTTTGATGAAAAAATTTTTGCACTTGATTCCATAAGTTAGTTCTTGTATAAATTGCTGTATAAAACCTGAGATTTAAAAATTCAATCATATGACTCAAAACTGACGTAAATTAATCTAAACAATTCATTTAACATGTTTGAATTTGGCTCAAAAGCCGGATAAATTCCCCTACACTTATTGTTTGCAAAATACCTTTGATTGAAATTAAGACGAGGTTAAAGACAATACAAAGCATTATTACAAGATAATTCAAACATAATAAAACAAATAGTAAAGAATTGAAACACACATGACACTCTTAATATGCGGGAAAAGTAAATTGGGTTGCCTCCCAAGAAGCGCTTTTCTTTATTAACTAGTCTTGTAGCTAGACTCGAAGTCATACTACTCTTTAAGCTTGATGATACTTATGTGGTTGGTTTTGAGTTTTTCAATTATCTCCCTATCTCTTTTGTAGCTATGTCTGAGATTCATGCAAGCCTTGTAATACCCCTTTCTCTTTTCAATGATATGCTTAAATCCCATTTTTCTAACCTTTAAGTATATGAAGAACCACTTTCACATATCTTCTCTAAGGGGATACGAGATCTAATTCTTTTGTTCTTTGGGGCATCCTAAACAAAACCTCATCGTCTTTTTGGGCAAACCTAATTAGTCCTAAGGACTCATCGTAAGTGAGTTTAGATGTTTGTGCAAAAGGTTTTCCTAAGACAACTTCACTTAAGCCACTATCAATGATGCTTCCCAAATCTTCTAAAATCATAAAGTCCACAACATAAATGAAGCATCCAACAAATATATGCATGTTTTTGGCTCCTTCCAACAAAGTTGCAAAACTTGTATGGTTGGTATGGGTTCCTACGTGCTTGAAAGGGTTTTTCTTTTATTTTGTTGTAATAAGCACGAGACATGATGTTAATGGGAGATTGTAGATCTATGTATGCATGGCCCGTGTAAACGGTGCCAATTGCACAAGGAATCTTTAAACTCCAAGGGTCACTCCTCCTAATTTTGGGTTCTAGGGTCGAAAAAGGGGGTTGAGTTTCTCCTAACAATTCCTTTTGGTAGGCTAGTTCTTTTTTTGTAGGAAAACTATCTCTAAACAATTCTTCCTCAAAATTGTTTCTTTGTTGTGTTCTTAATTTAAGTTCCTTGATTCTCTCCTCAGGGTAGAAAATATCAGAGTCGAAAGATTGGTTGTTCATTTCATTGATGGTTTTGAAAAGAAGAGAATCAATAGTCTGCCTCATTGTTAATAGTTTGTTTATTAGGGCCGTTGAACTTAGCGGTGAGTAGAGTCGAGGGGTTCTGAGGAAAGAAGATGGATTCGGCCATATTTTCATAGTAAGGTGGAATAGTCAATGGAAATTACAAACAAACATACAAAGAAAAGATAGGCTATAAGAAAGCTAATATGCGGAAATTAAATTCTTACTTGAAAGGATTCAAGCAAGTATAACTAAGCTAAACTATGATCAAAACCTAACTATTCCCCAGGCAGCGGTGCCAAAAACTTAATGTGCTATTGTCGTAGGACTTCTACACGAGAAGTTTTACAACTCCCTAGGCAGTGCACCTAATCGTTGTAGTGTAGTATAGGCAAGACTCGGGGTTGTTTATCGTTCACTCGAGGAATAGGTTGGAAAGGCTTGATCACAGTTTAACAGAATTCTAAGGGTTGAGGGAATATTATTTTTTGTATTTTTGTATTTTATGAAAGTAGGTAAAATCATATAAATAAGAGAGAGTGGTTTGGTTTTAGCTTTTAAACTTAATAATAATCTAAACTAAGGGTGATAACAATAAGATAAAGATTGTGATTATTTAGTCATATGTATTACGCCCTAGATTGCTTTCCTAAGTTGTTGTGCCTTGTCACACTTGTGATGATCTATGTAATTATTTCCTAAAGCATGAAACGAAATTACACGAACCGCCGTGCTATTAGTATGACGCTTAGAGCATAAACGCACATTGCAAGGTAAGTATGAGACTATTACACAGCCCCTAGGAGTTTCACTAAGTGATGTAAATAGAATTATAAGGATAACCATATAGTGGGGGCAGCGGTAGTATGAAGGACTATTACCCAATGGTGATCCTTTTCTACACAATACGTTTCCCTTTAGACATATCAACAGCAATGCAGACAAAAGCTTAGTTTTCTAATGACCTAACGTTGCAATTTATCTACAAGAGGCAATACCACTAAGATCTACATTCTAGGTTTATAAAATCATGAATCAACAATAATAGGCTTAGCCTGCATGTTAAGAATAAAGCAAGACACAATGAACAAAAACACATAGACATATCAAATGGATTAAGTAAACCTTACTTGATTTAAAACTGTATTGAAGAGTTACAATAAAAGGTTTTTTTGGCCCTAAAATCGTCTCCTACAGCTGCTAAACGAACTAGGGTTCATACCCTCTTTTTATTCTAAAGTTACACACTCAAAACCCTAAATTCGGGTTTGTATATATAAGAAAATCGACGCGACGGCGTCGCGTTTTAATCGTGACGCCGTCGTAAAATGAATCTTCTAGATTTGCGTTTGAGTCGGTGCGGGCTGATGCCGTCTTGAAATATGTGATGCCGTCACTGGATGAGTTGTGATGGCGTTGTGTATAGTTGGTGACACCGTCTCAGGCTCTGTGGCACAAATCTTCAAGAGGTCTTGGTGTTGTTGGTAATCTCGTCCGTTTCATCTCCAAATGAGCCTAAGTCACGTGTAATTCATCTAAATGTCTTCCAAATGAGAAATACTTGAAAAGGAACGATTAAGTACCTATTTTGGGCATAAACACACGATTTTGGGGGTTAAACGACTCGGAAAAGTGTAATAAATGCACCTCGTATCTTTGCTAGTCAGCGATCAATTTGTAGTTATCCATTTTTTTTTAAAACAGGCCTTTTAGATTCGTGCCCTAGTTTCCGCACATTCCCGCTTTATCTTTTGTTTCATCCTTTTGTACTTTTTTATTTCTGTTTTGATCCATTCATTGACGGTTTGCTCCGTGTGCTTATTTGGTTCCCGTTCAGCCTCTTCAGATTTCATACTCTGCTATGCTATCTCCGTGTCTCCTACAATTTTCCACATAAAGGTGACTCTATATCCAGACTTAGCACGTGGCTTGGATAGGTTGGAAATAACGGAATAGTAAACAGAGTAATTCGTATTAGAGGTCAATCTTAGCCTCGTCAGAGTAAATAAGATATTCCTTTAGCCCACTCTTAAATACTTAAGAAAACTGAAAATCCGCACCTTCACTTCTTGTTTTAATGAACATATTTGTTTCTTCATTCCTTGTTCATACTCTATGTTATTCGAAATAGTCATGTTCTCGATATATTTTCTGTTTTCATGTTTCCTGAATGTTTTAAAACAAAATTTAGTAATGAAATTAAATAAATGCCAGAAATATTTACAACTAATTTTAGTCCCCTGGAAGCAGGCCAAAAGATGATGCGTATTTAATTATTAAATTAAATTTTACAAGTTTTAAATTTATAAAAATCGTCTACCGATGTCTACACGCACTAAGGGGAAAGAGAACCGGGTATATGTAGTGCTAGATCTTTGGTAAATCTAAGGTCGTCTCCCGGCTAACAGTTGTATTAGTTTTAATTTGAAATGTGTCACGGTTTTAAAAATGGTTTTTAGTTGATTTGAGATCTTAACAGGAAAATAAATGCGAAAAGTAAATGATTTGAGAACAGTAGGGAGAAAGGCGTATTAACCTAGTTATTTCATTACTAATGCTATGACATGTTTCCTAGTGCAATGTCTAGATATCGTTTTATTAGTAGTTCTATTATTAACAGACCTGAATTGAATTTGAGGTCTGCTCGTATACTTCTTCGATCCTAATTCCTGATAGTCCTGAAAGGTAGGGCATCCAAGTTGTAGTGATTAAACCCCAGCTCATCCTAAAGACCTGTCTATAACCTAGATAGATTATAAACCCCCCTCTCATAAAAGTGTTTCTGTGCTTTTTAGTATTTACTGTGTTTAAAGCGGTAATTTGATAAATTTCTATATAGGTATAGATGCCAACCTTTCTAGTATCCTCTGATCCTAAGTTCAATATATCAGCCTAAATAAGAAGATGACCATGATCCTAACCACCTCAATTACTACCAAAACTTAGGGATCAAAGACAGACAATTAGGATATCTATTTGAAAACGAATATAATAAATGAGGAACATCATAACAACAGTAAACTTCATAACAGGCTGTACTTGAAGTGCTTAGCTACTCATTGCAACAAACAAAGTAAGAATAAATGAAAGAGATCTTGGATTGAACCTCATAATTCTTCCAGGAATGTGTTTATGGAATGATTATATGCTAAAAATAAGTAAAGTGACTTCTCCCTTAGACTTCTAGTGGAATTCTTCGACTTCTGGAAGCTTGTATCGCCCCTTGGTTCTGTGGTGGAAGGGTTGATGTCGAATGTGCAGAATGAGGGCTCTATTTATAAGTTTCGATTTTGTTACGCCATAACTGATGAAGTTGGTTACGGCGTAACCATGTTGATATGGGCTTCTATATTCCAGGCTTAAAAAATCGTTACGGCTGTAACTGTAACGTCCTTGTTACATGTAACTTGGACTTGGATTGAATTATCCATCTTCAACGTGGTAGGTTCGGCGTATTGGTACGCTTGGTTACGCCTGTAACTGTGATGATGTCTTTTATTTCTCTCATTATTTTAGGTTACGGCTTCAGTGTACGGGCGTGGTTAAGCCGTTAAATAGCCTTGTGAGATTCTTCTTATGCTTGTTTTCCCACGTCCAAATCCCAGTCTCTTGCTCCAATGCTCGTATTCTTCCTGTAAACAAAATATGAAGTGATTAAGTATCATTTCCAGGCATTTATACAATAATTACAAGCATTTTGATAGGGATTTTGATACTAAAAAGTATTAACTATTTGATGTTATCAATTGTACTTTGTGAAAGTCGCAATGCAATAGAGCATGTAACAAAGGCAAGCCGGTACTGATCCTGATTGCCTCCAAGACAAAAAAACATTTTCACGGATGATTTCTACCCAAGTTTTCATGTGATTTTGAATTTCACGATTTAAATTTGGTTTTCTTCAACATCAATGATTTTCTTATGACGAATACGAGTTATAAGACCTTCTCGACTAATTTGGATAAGGGTTTTAATGTCATTTGGAGAGGGAGGAGTGGTTTTATAAAGACCATTTGAGGAGACCTAATTTCTAAGTGTCAAATTTTCTAGTGACCACCTATCTGAGGAGAAGAACAATGTCCTTGTTGAGATGTCATTGTATACCTTTTTCGGGTCGTTTAACCCCCCTAAATCATGATTTTATGCCCAAAATAGGTATTAATCGTTCCCTTATCATGTATTTCCATTTGGAAGGCATTTGAAGAATTACACGTGAACTTGGGCTCATTTAGAGAAGAAAAGAAAGAAACAGACGAGACTACGGATCTACGCCAACATCTCTCAAGATAATGTCCTCAGAAGCTGGAGACGGCGTCACAGATTCAACGTGACGCCGTCACAACAAAGACCAAGCGGAGTCACAAGATCTCATGACGGCCTTCAGAGCATACGACCCAACCCATTATCTAGAATATTCTCTTTCATGATGGCGTCACGATTAAAACGCGACGCCGTCATAGCGATTTTCCTATATATACAAACCTGAATTTGAACGGGTGTAACTTCGAATAAAACGGGGTCGAACCCTAGTTCATTTAGCAGCTGTTAGGGACGATTTTAGGGCCTAAAAAACCCTATTGTACTTCCTGCAACTCATGTTTTAATCAAGTAAGACTTATTTAATCATTCAATATGTCTTGTTGTGTGATTCTTATCTGTTCTTGCTTTATCTATAACATGCTTGGCTAAACCTCCTATTGTGTTTATTTATGATTGTATGAAACCTAGAATGTAGATCTTAGTGGTGTTGCTTCTTGTGATGGATGTGCATGTTAGGCTAGAAAACCAGCTTTTGTCTGTATCGCTGTTGATATGTTAGGAAAAACATGATTGTGTAGAAAGTTAACATCAGTGGTAACACAGTCCTTCATTACTACCTTGCCCCTTATATGGTTGATCCACTCTTAATATATTTCACATGCATTTAATATACTCTTAGGGGCTTGTATTGTATTAGTCTTGATACTTACCTTTCTTGTGTGTTGCTTAACGCGGAATATTAAATGACGTTACGGGTTCGTTGTTATTCCGTTCATGACTTAGGAACTTATGGCATAGATATCACAAGTGTGACAAAACAACAACAATCAGGATAAGAATTATAGGAGAGTAATACATGATTAAATAAACACAGTCTTTTATTATATTGTTATCACCATAGTAGTTAATATTTAGTTTAATAGCTAAAACCAAACCCCCTCTCAAATATATGATTTACTTGCTTTCCATCTAAAACATAAAAAATACAACAAATAATTTCTCCTCGACCCTTAGAATTTGTTAGACCCCATGATCAAGCCTTTCCTAACTTATTCCTTGAAGTGAACGATATCACCCCCGAGTCTTTCCTATACTACTACTACAACGATTAGGTGCTCTGCCTAGGAAGTTGTAAAAACTTCGTGTATAGAAGTTAACGACGACCGCATTAAGTTTTTGGCACCGGCAGCCTGGGGAATAGGTTAGTTCTGATCGTTAGTTTGTTAGTTCTATTGCTCTTGAATCCTTTTAAGTGAGACTTTATATTTCTGCATATTAGCTGTTTCTCGTAATTGGTCTATCTCTCTTTGTAGGTTTAGTTCATAATTTCCATTGACTTTTCTATTCTTTATCATGGAGAATGCGAATCCATCTTGTTCCACCCCTAATAGGGAGTTTCTTAACCCTATTACAAAAGAAAGAGAAAATTGAGTCATGGCTCCGGGATATTAGGAGGTTGACTCATTAGAGGGTCGAATGAAAATTGAATACTTTGATACTTCCCACCATGGAGAATTAGAATATCACGAGTGCTTTTGAATTCCCAAACCATCTTATAGTAAAGGCAATGATAAGAGCAGGAATTTAAACAAAGTTAAGGATCTCTTGCAAATAGGTCACTTCCTCAAAAGACACGTCCTAATTGATTTAGAATCACCAATAATGTTATGTTAATAAAGATCATTTATGATTAAAAGGGTTAGAGTCATAGACATAAAACCATCAAAACCATAGTAAGAACAACAATCTTTGTAGGAAGAGTCAAAGGCTTAAAAGTTTTCATAGGAAATTTCACATACGAATGTAATTTCATGATTTTGGAGGACACCTACTAGGCATTATAGAACACCACTTGGAGGAGTAGTCTTTTCGGAAAAACCATTTGTTAGAATACTGGTCTATGTTTATGATCAGGAAGGGGGAATGATTACTTCGAAAAAAGCTAACGAGAAAATCACATTCAGATGCCTCATAAGCTGGGAAGCATCTTAACATATGACCTTTATGAACATAAAAGCTGATTCTATTCCACCCTTTGTCCTTGGGAGTTAGTAATGACGACTTGGGAAAAACCTAATTACTCGGGTTCGTCGACCTTAGGACCCAAGTACCAAGAAAGACAAATAGTATAAGCAAAGAAAGTCGAAACCTAATGAATTAGAATGAAAAAGGCCAAGAGACGCAAAGGAGAAGTCTAGTAAGGACGTGGACTTCGAGTCTAGCGAACAAAGATCGTTAATAAAGAAAAGCGCTTCTTGGGAGGCAACCCAATTTACTTTTCCCGCAATTAGGAGTGTCATGTGTGTTTTAATTCTCTATAGTTTATTTTATTGTGTTTAAACTATCTTGTAATGTGCTTATTGGTTGTTGAAAATTGCTTAATATTGTCTTTTTTACTTATTAAACATCTGGTGTTTTGAAAACTTGGCTTAAATTAGCATTAATCAAGTCAAAAGGTTGTTAAAACAGTTTTAAAGGGGTGTTTGGATTAACTATGTTCATGGGTCAAAATGGGTAAAAACTTGTTTTGTGTTCTTGAGTCAACTTAGACTAGATAAAAGTAGTGATAAAACTCAGTTTGTTTAAATTTTTAGGTGTTTAATCTCAAAATCTTAGTTTAAAATACTTGTTGTTTGAATATGTGAGATCATAGTTTGTTTATTCAGCCCATTTGATCTGATCTTTGAATCTTGTGAATGTGTGATGTTTTTGTGTTTAATGAAGTGTTAAAACAAGTTAGAACCTAATCTCTTTAAGTCTGCAATTGTGGTTTAAAGTTTTACCAAAGTCTGTCAAATTTTGCAAAGTGTTTGAAAGTTTGAAAAACAGCTTTTTGATTTGATTACTGTGGCTTATTCTTAATTTTAAAATGATTTCTGATTGTTGCTACTTGTTCTTTGAGGTCCAATCTAATAACCCTTATGTAGTTATAAGATCATAAGGATTTGTTTGCTAGCTTATTTTTAAGCTCAAAAGTAGAGTTTTGTAAAGATTGAAAAAGTTTTTAAGTGTTGTGTCTATGTGAACCAGCTTTTTCATAAACCCTTTTGAGGGCTTATTTGATTTTCAAACTCCTGTATGATTGTTGATTTAAGTAGCTTAAAGGTCAAGCTTTTTAGGGATATACCTCATTAAGCCATAAAGATCTGTATATTTTTAGTGCTATAAAAATAACTCAATAATGTCTAGAGGCTGTTGGTTAACAAAATCAAAGCCCAAAAGCTTATTTGCTTGTTTTAGCTTATTGCTTATTGTTTTTTTGCTTAATTTATAGGCTTATTTCCTGGTTATTAGGTTAGTTTTATCAATATTCTCTTATTGGTTTTGGTTAAAGCTTATTTGAGTCTATTGCATTTTTAGTTTGAAATTTATGTTTTAAAGCTTTTTTTAGAAATTCCGTCGATTTTCGCTAGATTTAGTTTATCTCATTTGCTTATTTGTGTTCTATAGAGCTTATTAGGTATAGCTTATCATTTGTTTTAGCTTATTTTCCTTTATCTTGTGCTTATTTAGTTTTAAAAAAGGCAAATAGTTTAGCATTTAGTTTTTTAAGCATTCTGTCAACCTTTGACAGCTTATTTTTGTGCTTATTTGTGGCTTATATAAAAAATGCTTTTGGAAAAGTTGCTTATTTTTAGCTTAACTAAAAAGTTGTAAAAAAAAATACAAACAAAAAACATTTTGGGCGTTGGCAAAGCCCAAGTGAGCAGGGCTCGAACTCGGGACATCAACCCCACTCACCAAACGTTTTAACACACACACCTCACACCACTAGCGCCCTTGGGTCTTTTCCTTTAGTCTTTGCACCATTAATTCTTTTACCATCTTTTTGAGTTCCTTTTTATATATAAGGCGTAGCTTTCATGGGCTTATTTTGAGCTTATTTGATAAGCTGTGTGAACAAGCTTATTTTTCCTGCATTCCTTACATCATTTAGGACTTTTTAGTAATTTTTCATATTTTTCCAAATTTATTTGTTATTTTTATTTGATTTCAGTAGATTAAAATTTTTAAAAGTCATTTAAAAATCGTTAAATTAATTAAAAAAAATACAAAAACATAGTTTTTAGTTTTAGAATTAATATTTTGAGTTTTAAAAGTTTTAAAATCATTTTTATCACTTTTAGATTTTAATTTTAATTTTTAGCTTTTTAATTTAATCTTAGAAATTAGTTTTTAATCATAAAAATTAGTGAAAAATATTTTTCTGAGTGATTATCATATTTTAGACCTTTCTAAAGTTGAAAATTATTTTTTAGAATTTTAGGGATTAAGTTGTCATTTTTTAGGATTTTAAATAGATTAAATAGGATTCTAATTCATAAAAAATTATTAAAAAGTCAAAAAAATATAATTCCTTTTTAGAAAATTTTCTTTTGTCATTTTAGAGGTTTAGAAACTAAGTTTGAATTTTTAGGGTTTAGTTTTGACTTAGTTGATAATTTAGACGCGTTTTTAGAATTCCCATTTGCGTTTTTAGTTTAAATTTGTGTTGCCTTAATTGTTTTTAGTGTAGATTGCATTAATTTTCCTGTAGGTTTAGAAAACTAATCAAAATCTTATTCCATTCAAGCATCAAATATCAAACCGACAAATGACTTTCCATTGCATTCCTCATTGGGGATAAACGATCCGGGAATATCATATACTACTCGGATTTTATTGATTTTCTTTCTTTGAACCTTTTCAAGGGAAACTTGATTTGGTTGGTTAATATAAGTAGTAATATTATATTATTATTTATATACCCTAAAAGATACAGATTATGGGGCCGTTTCCTGGGGGTTACAAAATTTTCCTAGACTTACTAGTTTTTCAGTTTTGTGCAAAAAAGAAAAGCTAGTGACAATATGGTGCAGAAATTCCTATTTCTCAAGAATCAACTAATTCTAGCTTTGTTATCGACATGTAATAAAGCTAGTCTAATGCACAATTAATTTAGGAAGAATCAAGTATAGGCATGGGAGTAAATGTCTAAGCATGCATGGCAATTTTATATAACAAGACATCTCAAGTAGCATGCAAATAAGGTTTCGGATGATAAAATTAAATGATCATCCAAGGCAAATTTCATTTCCGGCCTACATACCGCAAATTCTAATAATAAGTTCACAAGACTACGTAGCAAAGCATAAACTAAAGCATCATCAAGTTAATTTGATACTAATAATAATAATGTATTTAAAGATTCTTAAAATTCGATCACTTCTTTCTTCCTTTTAACACGTTCTTGAGTGCTTTTTCGATTGACTTTAACCCATTTTGGTGCTCATCACGTAGTTGATTTTAATGGTTTAGGATTTTGGTTTGTTGAGAATAAAGGGGTTCCATGTTTGAGTTAATATTTGGTGGGTTTGAGAAGGTTTATGGAATGTCATTTGATAGAGATTTAACAAAACGAGAAGGAGAAGAAGTGCTAGCACAAGAGATTCCTTCATCA
Source organism: Tanacetum coccineum (assembly GCA_026074375.1). Taxonomy (NCBI): domain Eukaryota; kingdom Viridiplantae; phylum Streptophyta; class Magnoliopsida; order Asterales; family Asteraceae; genus Tanacetum; species Tanacetum coccineum. Next base: position 86,450 of record BQNB010008638.1, read on the forward strand.
TTCGCAACATTTTCATCATCTATGGGATGAGAAGATGATGGATTGACAAGGGCGGAAGTAGAGGATGAGGTCGAATGACGACATCTTTTCGTGCTATGATCCGCTGGCGTCTTTTGCTCATAATGAGGAGCGAGAGGATTCATAACACGATCATACAAGATGTAACGATCATTCGACAACTCGGGAGAATTTAACATGATGTGATTGAAAAATCTAGTCAACAACATTTCGTAAGTTAGAATCACCTTAGGTTGACGCCTAACAGTTTTTATTCGTTTTAGAATGAAAAATGCAAGATTGTACTTTGTGGATGTCGCGATGCAATAAAGCACGTGACAAAGACAAGAGGGTGCATATCCCGATTGCCTCCATGACAAAAGACATTTTCATGGATGATTTCTACCCAAGTTTTCATGTGAGTTTGAATTTCATGATATAAAATTTGGTTTTCTTCAACATCAATGATTTTCTTATAATATGAGTTATAGGACCTTTTAGACCAATTTAGATAAGGGTTTTAATGTCATTTGGAGAGGGAGGAGTGGTTTTATAAAGACCATTTGAGGGAACACTAATTTCCAAGTGGTCAACTGACCACCTATCAGAGAAAGAACAATGTCCTTTAATGGGAACACCCAGAATTTGACCGAACTCTTTAAGAGAAAGAGAAAATGATTTATTTTAAATGACAAAGTGAGCGACTAAATGACCTTTAGAATCAAAGTCAAGTCTAAATTGACTATAGAGCTCAAGAATGAAACGAGGAACAATTTGCTTATTTACTTTTAAAATACACTCAAATTTGATTGACCCAAACATAGTATTAAGATAATTTATATTATCGAAATCTTCGGTCACAACCTGACCCTTATGAATACATCATTTTTCAACAAATGCGAAATCATATTTTAGTGGTGGAGTGTATTCATTTGAAATAATAGTAATATAGTTACGGGTATTTTGGTGGTCATTTCCGGTTACACAGGGAATTGTCATCTACAAAATAATACAAGATTTTATTATTGTAAACTTAAATTACTAACAAGAATTTGTGCCTAGTGTGTGCCTATATGCAACAAATGTGGAGTTGCGGCTAACTTGACTCTAAATCAAAACCTATAAGTTAACCCAAACACTCCTATATTCACTCTTGCTCATCCAAACATGTCAAAAATACTCATTTATTAAATATTTTGAATGGTGTTCATGAGATCATTATGCATGAATGAAAAATAGTTTTTAGAGTGTATTAACAATGCATTAAAATATTTTTATGGTGTTCCTAACGTGAAGAATTTTGGAAAGAAATTAGGGTTTTTGTTTATTTCAAAATTTTTATCAAGCAAACTCAATTATGCAAATCCGAAGTCTACGTGAAGCATATTAGTTATACATTATGTTATTATAGTCCTAATTGCACATAAAAATAAGAAAAATGAAAATCCTTAAATATTGATTTTGTGTTCAAGTGAACCCTAGACACAAATTAAGAAGAAAATTGATGGAATGACTTACAATTGATGATCGTTGAGATGTTAGGAGTGATTATTAGTGTTGATTTGATCTTCGATTTGAGTTTTAGTGATTGATTTTGAAGTTTGGTAGGTTTTGTGTGTGTTTCGTCGCTGCAGTGGAAGAGAAAAGGGGTGTTTGGTTTTGTTTTTAACAAATGAGGAGTGTAGTCATATTGCCCGACTGGTGGTGGTCCCATATCGATATGGGGGCTGCCTGATTAAATCAGTGGGCCGCCCTATTTATGGGGGCCGTCTTTAGTGGAGGGTTTTGGACAAAGATTTAGACAAAGATTTTTGGAAGAAGTGACATTTTAATTTGCATTTCGCGAATTAAAAATGCTTAAAATACTTCGAATGAAGTTGTCATGACACAAAATGGAACAATGACTAGAATCAAGACAGAAGAAAAGAAGAGAACAATTTATGGAATGTGTTCCATCATCCCTAAACCAAGACGAAGATAATTAAACGATTCACGTTTAAGAGGTTTGGTGAGGATGTCAGCGATATTATCTTCGGATGAGACTTTTTTGATTGAGATATGTCCTTTTTGGACATTATCTTAAAGGAAATAGTGATGAATTCCGATGTGTTTAGTTTGTGTGCGTTACACCGGGTTTTTTGCTAAGGTCAATCGTACCTTTGTTATCGCACATTATCGAGACGTCATCGAGTCGAATGTCATAATCGATAAGAGCTTGATTCATCCATAGTGCTTGTTGACATGCCTTTCCGGCGCTTACGTATTCGGCTTCGGTCGTGGATATAGCAAGAGTGGTTTGTTTCTTCGAAAACCACAATGTTAAACAACATCATATGAATGTACAAATACCGCTAGTGCCTTTTCGGTCCACATAATCTCCCGCATGATTAGAGTCGCCATATACTTCGGTTTCTATGTCAGCCCCCTTAGGATACCATAATCCTAAGTGCGTAGTGCCTATAATGTATCAGAAGATACGCTTAACCACTTCAAGCTTAAAGGTTTTGGGATCCTCTTGTAAAGGTGCACAAAGGTAGACACTAAACATGATATCGGGCCTACTTGCCATTAGGTAGAATAAACTACCTATCATGCCTCGATACTTGGTACTATCTACCGACTCACACTCTTCGTATTTTGTGAGTTTTGTATCCGAGGACATGGGTGTTTTCATTAGTTTAGATTCTTATAAGCTAAAATTTCTTAAGCATTTCTCTAATATGTTTAGATTGATTAAAGAATATTCCATCTTCCATTTTTTTATTTGTAATCTAAGGAAGAAGTTAAGTTCACCCATCATGCTCATCTCGAATTCGTCATTTATGATTTTGGCAAAGTCATTACACATGTCTTGACA
>BQNB010008639.1:0-20495 GCA_026074375.1 Tanacetum coccineum
TGGTAGTGGTCGGAGTGGGTCCCTTGTCGGGCAAGGGTCCACGTATAATCGTGTTTGCGGACGCGAGTGTTCTTCCGCGGTCAGTGTTTGTCCGCGGGGCGCACAGGTACGGCCAAGAAGATACTCGCGTGCGTCTTTGTAATATCCGGAGCGTCACCCCTGCCGGGCTTAGCGATCCGGCTATTTGTTGTATTGGGCCTGGGCCCATATACGTATATTATAAACTAAGCCCAGTAAGCTTGGTGCTCATACTATACGTTATCAATACCATACTAAAGTTTCCTCTTGCTTGATAATTTGTCTTTCATCTAGTCAAAGATTCCTCTTGCTTGATAAGTATTGTGAATAACAATTAAAGCCCTTGTTGTAAAGGGATAACAACAAAATAATACATAATTGTTATAAATATTTATCTATTATGTGGCTATCCATATTCGTTTTAACATTATGGCTCAATAATATTTGTACTTAATGTATGGATGATTAGAGATTTATATATATGAACTTGTATGCACTTGTAATTGATCAATGTCAATGAAATATATAAGTCTTCATTCTCTCTACTTTCTTCTTTCATTCATCGGTTATATGTGTTGCTATTAAGCCGTTGTTTCACAACACGTTATCAGCACGAGACTCTTGAAAAAGGCATCAACAACAAGGAAGAAGTAAATTGATTTGATACTCATGCGATTTGTTAAATGGCATCCGTGCTTACTTTTCTTTCCCGTAAGTAAACATTAAGCCTTAAGATAAATATATTCATTCATATATTACATGCTAAACATCTATATCTTGATTTTCTTCTAATATTATCATCATCATTGGTGGAACCGTGGAACACATAATTCAAAGTTTCAAAACAAAACAATTTTTTTTAATAAAAGTTTGTTTATCTAATCGAAATCAACAATAAGATTATGGGTTTACTGTTTAAGATTTTTATTAAGAGTAGATTTTGTGAAACCTAAGATGCACTTTTATTAAATCAAAATATTTGTTATGTTTTCTTTATGTAATTACAAATCTACTTTTGTTAATAAAAAAAGAGGATATACAATGAATTACATATGTTTGCTATCGTTTGAACAAGAGAGAAGGAATATTCATTACGTTTTCTTTTCAATTTTGTCGATATATTATATCTTTTGTTTGGCTGTTTTGGAAACTCTTGACATCAAAAGGAAAAAGTCTTGGTATGACCAAACCCACACGACTAAAAGGGTTCTTTTAAGGTGGACTTATATAAGGGCAGATTGAACCCATTGCTAATATCTTAGTATACTCATTCTATTGAGGTGGTCGTTCCTTGATTTGATTATCTAGTTAACTACTTCGCTTATCATGTCTAGCTTTATATGTCTTGTACAGTTTTTCATATGTTGAAGTGGCTCATATAGTGTATGAGTGATAGTATGTTATGTGTGTAAATAATAGATGCATATTAGATCGTTTTGAGTAAAGTTCGTAAATGGATCATATACTGGTTAACCTATATTAAAAGAAAGGAACCATGACCATAATTTTTAGCAAAACTTGGCATTAAGTTCACTTTTAAAATACCACATAACTATTGTATACATTATTTAGAATTTTATGTTGATATTAATATTATATGAATGAAATTGACATTGGTTTAGTATCTGTTCTAATTAGGTTAGCATCATTGATTGCGTTTCACTCATAATTTTTGGTGTTCAAAATGTTGCCAAGTAAATAGAAACCAAAAACCTTTAAGAATTTATTATAAAATATTGTTTTGCAAGTATTGGTTGATCTCATACTATGATACATTTTACGGATTAGAAGTATTTGAGTGAAAAAAAGGTAATATTATCATACTAGCATACTAGTTAATATGATTGAATAAAATCTTGATTACTTAGAAGTTGTGTAGCACACACTAACGATGTTTAAGTGTTGAATTTTCATAATACTATAGATATTGAACTTGCTGTTGTTGCTATGGTCTTGTCAAACAAAATTTTGAATTGTTAGACTAAAGCCTTGGTTTGCACTCTTAACATGTTATCTAAGCTTTAAGATTTTATGGGTTTGACACTTAATCTTTGTTAGTATAATAATTAGTTGCCTGAATCAAAAATTAAATAGTATGAATTCTGGTTTTATATGCCAATAAACCTTAATATTCGATCATGTAAAATATGATTTGGTGGATTTGACACAACTACAAAGAGTTACGTCTATGCTACATGATTTACAAGGCCTCTCCCTGACGCATAGCTTGGAAACATCTTAAGCACACAAAGATACAAAAAAAAACCTTTTATAAGAAAATTGTGTGCTCATGTGTTTTGGACTATTATTTTCATGTGGCTAAATAAAATAACAGACTTTTCATAAAGTAACATTTAAGCCGTTCTCTAACAGATAACATTACACCTAATATGAGAATCATCTTTTGTGTAAATGTCAAAATTTATTGACAAGCCCTCCCAGAAAAAGCTGTATGACCAAATATAAAGTGAATGTTGAAATTTATTGCTAAGATTCTTAAGGGTATTAGAGATACCATGTATAAGAATAAGATTTCTTGGTTATGTTAACTGGTGTTTCTAAGTTACAAGACTTTATTAGATGCATAATGGTGTATATGTACGCAACGAGATTATCCTTATGCGTGTAAGAGTAATTGATACCATACTTATTATGTTATCTTATAAGACAAATATATAAGATGTGTTTCGTGTTAAATAATGTTATAGGCTAATGTGAGAGCCATAAAAGTGTTTATATAAACTCGATTGAAGAAACATAAGTACAAATGTGATCATATATTAATTTCTTCATATTATTCGACTTTAACATAAAGTCAAGTTCAAAGTTCAACTGAAGCACATGTGGTCATAAACTAGTTGTTTATGTGCCAAGATTTCACAGAAAGTAAAGTGCGGTTGAAGCACAAGTGGCCATAAACAAGAAGTCTATGTGGCAAAATTATTTTATTATGTGGCATGACCGGTTAGACCATCCTGAGTTAATGATGATGCAAAATGTATAGAAGAATCATAAGTTTCTTGAAAGATAGATTTGATTGTTCTCATTGAAAGTTAATTGTTCATCTATCATCACCAAATTAAAGTAAGGACGTTGTTCGATAAAATTTTGGAAATAATATAGAGAGGATGTATGTAGGCATATACATCCGACATGTGGATCATTTTGAGTTTTAAAATTGATGCATCGTCAAAATGATCATCAAATACGCAACTTAAAGTTATCGTAGTTAGTGGCTCGACTTATAAAATGTGAGCACGGTTTTCCAAATTATATTATTGAGGATGTTGGTGAACACTTCCAAGTATTCGGCGATTATTAGAATAAGTGTTGAACTTTATATAGCCCATGTTCATACACGAATTGCTTTTGTTGAAACATTTATAAACGTCTTCAGTTGATTGTAAAGCAAATAAATACGAGAACAAAACTTTTAGTTTATGGGGCATGTTATAACATATGAATTCGCATCTTGCCAACAATTTATAATGAATCCTCCCCGTTATAATGGTTTTTGGTCACAAACCATATTGTAAATGTGCAATAGATAGTAAATCCACCATAATGCATAAAACGGGATGTTAAGAGTGATAATTCATTCAGGGGGAGAATGAGTAGTAAGGAATTTGGAATAAATTAAGATAATATAAATGTTGATCCTCACACTAATGAATATGAACTTCAAGTTCAAGGGACAATTTATATTCCAGATCTAGTAATTGCCAGACAAGTTAAGTGACCTAAATGAAGTGACTAGATCATATATACGCTGCTAATGCTCCAATTACAATGTTTATCCTAGTAGTAAAACCAATAAAGTGGTAGTGAGTCTATGGCACGTATGCAACTTGATAGACTAATCGATTCCAATTAAAATCCTCGAATGAATAGATAAAATGGAGCAAGAAAATTAAGATGGTCGAATCGAGGTTATAAAGACCCCATAACAGTCTCCTAAAGAGACACTAGACATGAAGGTAATTGAAAAACCCCGGGTACGTGAAAAAACTATGAGATCTCAATAAATGATACATGTCTAGTGGAATGTTGTAACACCCCCTTATTTGACATATAGAAGCGGAAGCTAATTTTGGGTATTACTTCATGAATCAACAATCATAATCATAGAAAACGACTTAAAAGAGACGTTTTGGAAAATTTAGTTATCATTCCATAATATATTAGAGTTTTACAAAAGAGGTCCCAAAGTATATTGAAAACATAAAGTTTGAATGATAACAAGTTTAGACGTCCTCAAGTCCAATGCCACTCCGTGCCATAGTTTGCTCAATTACCTGAGATAAACATGCTAAAAGGGTCAACACAACGGTTGAGTGAAATTCATAGATTTGTAAACAAGATGGTTGAATACAAGTTATCATAAGTGGTAATAATTGCATGCATTTACAATTATCATGGAAAACAGTATTATTGCCCTAAGCTCATGCAACCAAACATTAACATGGAAATCACCTCAGTGACATTAGTGAGGAACAAATGTCCTCGTGGAAAGGTAACTTGCCAAAGTTACCCATTGTTCTCAAATATAGTGCGTTTGGTTACCCCATGTACGGGTACACCAACGGGAGTCGTCACCCCTAATAGATCTATCCACAATATTCGCGTTCACTCGCAAGTGACTAATGGTTCATGATTAAGAAATATTGGCAGTGAAGGCAAACTTAGGCAATAATATATCAGGATAGCATACAGTTGGAAAAATACTTGTATTCATGGTTTATAGCATGTATCCCCCTCGCGGGTTTATAAAACATTCAAAAGATTGAAATGCGAGGCTATGAACTCACCTTGATAAGGTAGTTGATTGATTTGAAATTTAATTCAAATGGAAATAAACAGCCTCGTCACGCAACCTGGGGTAATATGTCAAGTCTCAGTTTGATTGTTGATATTCCAAACTTTATTTCATAAAGTTTAACGTAAATATTCATTTGGTTTATTAACTTGTGAAAATATCGTATCACTGTTCGGGCTATCATAATCCAGAGGTCATGTAGTAAACGTTTGAGGAGCTAGGACACTTTAAATCGTAAATCCAGCAACTCGTCAAAACGTCTACCCAAATGAAGCCCCTCACATGAAATTCCCTAGTAACGTGATACGTTATAGTGTAAATGATAAGATTTTATCTTTTAAGTTTCTTCAAAAGTTAGTAGATAATAAATTATGTTATATATATAACATAATTGTTTTATGATGTTTCGATTGATAAATGATAACGACAAATGTGTCGGGCTTTAATAAAATCGAGTCTTATAATACTTAAATATATTTTTATACTTAATATAAAAATATTACATTTTAAACCCTTGAGAATATAAAAATGACAATATATACCATTGGTATATATATATATTTACAAATTTAACCCTTTACTTTATATTTAAAACATTTAAACCTTTAACTTTGAAATATGGCAAAACAGGCGCTTGTGGTTTTAACTTTAGGATACTTACACTTTCAGCCCCTCTAGTTTATAAGTTTCAAAATGTTACAATATATACCCCTTTGCATGAAACGTTTTGCATTTTAAGTCCAAAATCCATAATTCTTTTATTTTTTTATCTTAAAATCAATTTGCAGCTTATAGCTTATTACTATAAGCTAAAATAAGTAAGTTTTACGAGCTTGTAGCTTATGAAAAGAGCTTATGAGCTTAAAAATCCAAAATGGGTATGTTTGGTTTAGAAAAATTAACCCGATGGGTTAGAGCTTTTAGGATAAGTTTTAATGATTATAAAAGTGATAAGTGAGCTTATATGTTAGGAAAATATTGTAAACAGACTTAATACTGTTAGTATTAAAGTTAAGTCTGTTAGTTATAGTTAGTACTGATAGAAAATAGTTAGTACTGTTAGTAATAGAAGTTAAGTCTGGTAGAGCAAGTTAAGTCTGCCAGCATTAACTTAAGTCTGGCAGTATTAAAGTTAATACTGCTGGGTCAGAATGTTAAGTCTGGTTGTAATTATAGTAATAGTTATCTCTTAGCGTTAATCTAGGAAGAGATAAGCATTATCTCTTAACGCGTTTAGGGTTCCTTATGCTTATAAAAGGAACGTAGAATAGCATTGTAAACATATGAGTTGATTGAGTATTCACAATCAAATAGTAATAGTAATAGCAAGTTTAGTATTTTGTTCTTGTGTTCATCTTGGTATAGATATTGATATTCCGCGTCAATATTTGTATTCACGGTAATCGTCTCTCATAGTTTCTTTGGATTTATCTAAAGGACTATAAGTCATTCAAGGCTCATTCAGATCCTGTTTATAAGGACCTACAAGTGGTATCAGAGCCACCAAAGGGACTTATACACAAATGAACAAAGATCAAAACCTTTTTATTCCACCAAATCGAGTAGTCTGTCTGCAAACGATAATTTCTCTCTTCATGATGATGAGGAACATCTCTTCATGATGATTCCTCTGTTGAATAGAATCTGAACCACAACTAACAAAGTGATGCTCCTGCAAACCACCACAAATAATCACCACAAATACACTTTCAAACATCAAACGCCTTTCCTTCAAAAAGATGATATGATACTTTGGCAATGGAGAATGAACATTATCTGATTATAGAGATACTGAGGTCTGGAAAGTGATTCAGAATGTGAACTCAAAGAAGCAGTCACCAAAGGAAGGATTGTGTATACAGGGTTCTTCTCCAACCACACCAGGAAGAACAGGTTTGCTGATGAGAAAGGAAAGGAAAGCTAGAACACTACTGCTAATGGCTGTTCCAAAAGATCATCTTAGACGTTTTCATGGCATGGATGATGCCAAAGAGATCTGGGCAGCCATTAAGACAAGGTTTGAGTGTAATGGCTAACACGTAGAAAATCAAAAAATCTGTTTTTAAAACAACAGTTTGAGGCATTTACTATACTTCTACTAAGGAAAGCTTGGAGAAAGGGTATGAAAGGTTTCAAAAACTACATCACATTGGATGCCCTGGTGCTAGTTGTCAGATGGAAGATGCAAATCACAATTTTTTGAGACCCCTTCTCCTGTATGAGACCGTTTAGCCATGACACTGAGAACGAAGAGAATTGACAACACCAGTCGAATGATGATTTAAACAATAATCTGAGTGTCTTTGAACAAACATCCAAAAAGACATACATCTACTTCCCAGGCACTGAGAATGTGGCTTTTCTATCACAACCAAAGCCCTCTTCAAGCAAGCATAAGCCAGCCACTGCTCAGAAAAAAAAGAAGTTAAGTTCTTATACCACTTCCTCTTCAAAGCAAAACCAAACTTTTTGCTTTAAACTCCCCATGGTCTTGCTGATGAAGTTATCCAATCTTCTAGCCACAAATCTGATGATGTGGGATTTGATACATGAAGACCTAGATCAAATTGATGATTCTGTTTTGGAATAGAATGGATATCAAATGGACAGATTGCTATGACTGCCATAAAGATTAAGAAGTTCTACTAGAAGACAGTAGAAGGCCAAGATTGATGGGAAAAATGCATGTGGCATTTGATAAGAGAAAAGTGAGTGTTTTCAATTGCCCACAATAACTGGGCATTTTCCATGGAGTGCAAGTTTAAGGTTCAAAATAAGGTAGCAGGCAATGAATCAGGTAAAGGTCAGAATTTCAAGCCAGTGCAAATTGAAAAGGAAGCTTTGATGACCATTGATGAAGTTCATATCATTGGGTAGAGCAGCACACAGATGAGCGAAACTCAATCTTGTGCCATGAATGGCTGTTCTACTGTGAACAAAGAGGTATCAATGTGTTCTAAATTATGTATTAGATTTCAGTTAATAGCTCTACAATGCTCTTCAAGCTAAGTATGATGAATTGCAATCTGAATTTGGTGACCAAGAAGCTGCCTTAGTTGCCCATAAGTTAGCTGTTAAGAAGTTAGAATCTCAGCTTAAAGCCTCCCACAAACAGCAATCTTCCTTAAATGAAAAATTAAATTTTCAAGCTAATCAAATTTTTGAAAAAGATGAAAAGCTGAAAAAGTATAGAAGAATAGGAATGAAAGCTGTCAAAGACAAAGATGCTTTACAAAAAATTGTTGATTCTTGGTTTGCATCTTCTAAAAATCTTTGGAAGCTTATTGATTGTGGGATGAGCTCAACTGTTAAGCTAGGTTTAGGACATAGCATAAAGTCAAATGCTGAGGTCCTAGGATATGAGGAAGAGATGAGTAGAGGTATTTTTGTTCTTAGGGAAACAGATGAAGGATATTATGATATCCCACTTTACAGCAGATTCAAACAGGTAGAATATAAAGGTGTCCCCCATCCTCTTAGTGGTGATTATACCCCTAGGGCACAGGAGGACATAGATGATTCTTTATATGTGTATGGTAAACATGGACCTCAACCTCAATCTCCTAGTCCTACAGTGTCTAATGCTAGTTCCATTGTTTTCTCCATCTGTCCATCCAATGACAGTGATGGGGAACTTGGAGCTGTGTCAAATGATAGTTCCACTCATTACTCAACCTGTCAATCCAATGACAGTGATGGGGAGCTAGGAACTGTAACTGACCATTCAGTCAATAATGACTCTATCCCTATACCTTCTAGTGAGCAGGTTTCCATTTCCACCCAAAAGACTCAATCACAAGTGCCTACACCCCCACAAACAGTTGACCCTAGTTGTGCACAGCATGTAAAAACTCCTAGGCAACCAATTAGGACACCAGTGACTCCCTCACCTATTTCTTCATATAATAGACAGAATTGGAATCAAAGAATGGAAAGGGAATTAGGTGCAGGATATTCTTTTGTAAGAAAACCATGTTTTGTGTGTGGAAGTCTTAGTCACTTGATTAAGGATTGTGACTATTATGAGAAAAAGATGGCAAGGGAAGCTGCTTTTAAGAGCACAAGGGTGGTTCATGCTAATGTTAGGCAAGCTACACCAGCCTGGACTAACTCTAACAGGGTGAATAAAGCAAATCAATTCACTCCCAGACCTGTACAACTAAACAACATTAGACCCAACCTTAGTACTGCTAGCAACACTATTAAAACTGGTAGGGTAAATGCTAATACTGGTCATGGAAATGTTAGTTCTGTTAGTTCTGCTGGCACTCAATTTAAGTCTGGTGCTTCTAGATTTAATACTGGCAAGCAACATGTTAATTCTGGTAGAATGTATGTTAATTCTGGCACTCAAAATAAGTCTGGTGGTTCTAGAGTTAATACTGGCAAACAAAATGTTAATACTGCTAGAGTAAATAGACCAGTATTATCAAACCAGACTTCACAGGTGAATCTTAAAAGTCCAAAGAAATGTTTTTCAAAACAAAGTTCACCTGTAAATAGACCCTTTTCAAGGAATACAACATACAAGTCAAATATATATGCTGTTAAGGGCAAAATGGGTACTGCTGTTAAGACCTCAGCAGGTTGTGTTTGGAGAAAAACAACACCACACTCCAATACCAATAGTGGACCAACCCCTGATTCATATGTTCATGTTTCTCAAGGTCCACAAGGCAGACCCAAGCCTGTGAAGGCATGGGTCCCAAAGAGAAACTAATCTCTTTTTGTATGTTCTGGATCATCCACTGAAGCATATGAAGCATACGAGGTATTTTGATAGTGGGAGGTTCTGGGTCACATGACTGGTAACAGGCCCTTCTTGAGATTATCAGATCTATCCTAAGTGGGATCTGTACTTTTGGAGAAGTAAGGAAGTATCAGTGGAACAAGGTACAATTAGATTAGGAATTTTGTTTTGATGTTGTGGCTTGTGTGAATGAACTTGGACATTTTACTCTTATTTCCTCCATTATCTCAGATATGTGATAAAAGCTAAAGTACTTTTTACTTGAAAAAGAGTGTTTTGTGGTGTCCCTCTGACTGCAAGACTGCCTGATGAAAACTCTGGTGTCTTCTTTAACGTTCCTAGGCATTACACTCTTGTATACTTTTGATATGAAAAACTGTTGATTCTTCAAAGGATACACTTGTTATTAGCAAAAGCCTCATCTAATGAAGCTAAATTGTGGCACAGGGAGGTTAGGTCACCTCAATTCAAAAACTTAATTAAACTTGTAAAGGATAATCTAGTTAGCGGGTTACCTTCCAAGAGTTTCAAAAATGTCCACTTGTGTTGTTTGTCAGAAGGGAAGCAACACAAGGCCTTGTGTAAGGCAAGATTGATTTGATATGTGACCCACCCATTAACACCTTTGCATATGGCCTTATTTAGACTAACTCGTGAGGAGTATCAACCATGCAGTTTACTATCTAGTGATTACTGATCGACTGTTCAAGGTTTTGTTGGGTTTTTTCTAGCCATAAAAGGATGAGGACTTTAGTGGCATCTCTTAAGACTTTTATAAAACAGATTTGAAAACCAAAAAAAAAACTAATCACAAAGTAAAATCATTAGATCAGTAAGGGGACAGAATTTATAAACAGGGTTTATGCTTGAGTTTGTGGGGAAAAGGAGTATAAACAGGAGTTTAGTATTGCAAGAATCCTCAGCTAAATGGGGTTTGCTGAGGAGAATGATAGGACCGAATAGAGGCTGCTAGGGACTATGCTAGCTGACTCACACTTACTACCACTTTTGGGCAGAAGCAGTTTAATACTGCTTGCTATACCTTCAAAGTGGTTAAGAGTGACCCAAGCCTAAAACCATAAATCCTTATGAGCTTTTGGTTTGGCCAACAAACCACTTCCTTAGCTACATAGACCATTTGGGTTGCCCTGTTACAATTCTCAATTACTCTTAGCCCACTAGGAAAGGTGTGATGGAAAATTGACGAGGGTTTTTCTTTTTGGGTACTCTGTAAATAGTAAAGCTTTAGGGGTTTATAACTTAGTCACCAAAAGAGTTGAAGAAACCTTCATGTCAAACTTTCTGAGGAAAACCCAATGTTACAGGGAATAGGCCATAGGTGGATGTTTGACTTAGCTATCTTTCAGACTCTATGAACTATATAACCTGTCTCTTTGCAAAAATTAAGCTAACCTGCAGGTTCAAAGGAAAAGTCATTGATATTGATGTGCAAAACTGAGGAGGACGCAAGACCAATGGTGGTTTCTTCTACATCTCTTTTGAAAGATTGCTACAAAGAAGACTCACTCCCCGATGGCAGCCATCTTCTTACACAATATACAAGTCTGTGATGACATTATGGACTTTATAGAAAAGAAATTGATGCTCTTGCTTTGAAGCACTTAGGACCAGTACCTAAATACAGTACCTACCAGTACTACTCCTGTTTAATACTGGTAGTTCTAACTTAATATGCTTTTGAGGAGTTAATACTGCAATATGAAGCTATCTACTTCCTAGTGCTGATCATGAAGAAGTTGTCTTCTCTGATGCAGATGATGATGAAATGACCTGAAATAAGGATTTATTGATAAATTAGTGAAGGTTTATTTTTGAAAAGGCTTCTTATGTTGTTGATGGGATTATTTCTGAATTTCAAACAATCTACCAGATGAGGTTGATATTTCCTTACAAAACCCCTTAAGGATTCACAATGCTTATCTCAAAGTCAAATCCTTGGAGATCCCTTCTCCTGTTGAATAGACGCTCTCTCCAAGAAAATCACTGAGCTCATGCTCTAGTGAGTTACATTCAAGCACACCAAGAAGCAATCATAAAGATCAACAACATTGTTTTTTGTTTGCTTTTTTCGCCAATTTGAACCAAGGAAATCTTAGAAGCCTTGAAGATGGGAAGCTGGGTTGAAGCTATGCAGAAGAATGTTGCGTTCAAGCCTTCAACAAGTAAGGGTTTTAGTTGAGTTACCTAATGGTGCTAAGGTGATAGGTACTAAATGGGGCTATACAGAACAAAAGGATGAGAGGGGAGTAGTTGTCAGAAACAAGCATGGCTGTGTCAAGGTCATAGACAAGAAGAAGGGATGCTTGATGAGGTTTTTGCACCTGTAGCAAGAATTGAAGCTATCAGGTTGTTTTTGGCCTTTGCCTCATTTATGGGGTTCATAGTCTATTAAATGGATGTTAAAAGTGCTTTTCTGTATGGCACTATTGATGAAGAGGTCTATGTCTCACAACCTCCTGGTTTTGTTGATCATGATCATCTACAAGGGGTATATAAGGTGGTTTAAAGCTTGGTATGGATTGCACCAAGCCGCTAGAGCTTGGTATGCTACTTTTGTCAACATTCCATAGTGAGGCTATGGATACAAGCAGGGGCACCATTGGACAAGACTTTATTTATTAGAAGAAACAAAAAGGATATCCATGTTGGTTCAAGTGTATGTAGATGATTCATTTTAGGTCTACAAACAAGTCTGTGTGATTGAGTTTAAGCTTTGATGCAAAAGCAGATTTCAAATGAGTTCCTGGGTGAACTTACATTTTTTTTGGTCTACAAGTCAAGCAGAACAAGGAAAGCTCTTCCATCTCTCAAGGACAAGTATTTGTAGCTGAGATTACTTAAGAAATCTTGTTTGTGCATTCCAAAGCCTTTCCTATCACTCCATGGGACAAGTTGCCTTTGACAAAGGATGAGGAAGCTTTTGAGGTAGAGTACACTTGTACAGGATCCTATGATAGGTTTCCTGCATGTACATTTACTGATTCTAGACCTGATATTATGTATGCAGTTTGGTTTGTTCACGTTTTCAGGTACTCCAAAGATCTCCATTCAATGCTGTCAAAAGTGGATCTTCACAGTACCTCAGGGCAAACCAAATCTTTGGATTATGGTTCCTAGGGAAAATCCCTTGATTTGGAAGCCATTCTCTGATAGTGACTATGGGGTTACCAATCTTGACAGGAAATCCTCCGTACAGGTGGTTGTCAATTTCTTGGTTCAAGACTCATCTCCTGGCAATGCAAGAAACAGACTATAGTAGACCACTTTCACAACTGAGCTGATATTTAGCTGACGCAAATTGCCGTAGACAAGTGTTGTGGGTTCAAAATCATTTGTTGGACTATGTTTCAACTTTATGAATACAAAATCCTCATTGATATTGAAAGACAATCTGCATTGTGAAGAATTCCTGTCTATCATTCTAAGACCAAACACATTGAGATTCGTCACCACTTCATCAGAGATTGTTATGAGAAGAAGCTCATAAGTGTGGAGAAAATTCACACAGACTTAAATGTAGCTGACTTGTTGACCAAACCATTTGATGGACCACGGTTTAATTACTTGGTGGTTAGCATTGGTATGATCAACCCATAGCAACATTTAAGGGGAGGCTTAGTTGTATAGTTTGTTAATTATAGTAGCTAAGTAATCTTAATTCTGTTAGTTTATTATTTTTAATCCTGGTAGTTATATTCTATTAATACTGGTAGTTAAGTAGGGTTAATTCGGGTAGTTAATTTCTTTTAATCCTGGTAGTTATATTCCATTAATACTGGTAGTTAAGTAGAGTTAATTCGGGTAGTTAAGTTTTCATTAATTCTGTTTATACAATTTCTGCAATCTGTTTTTCTTTGTTTTAGACTACGTTTGCAGGCATAGCATGAATGAAAGGGAGGCGTGCCAAGGTTTTAACAATTGACCATTTTTTCATACACACTTAATTCTGGTTGAAATAGAGTTAATTCGGGTTGACTCTTAATTAATTCTGTTTGACCAAAATTAAGTCTGGTAGTGTAAATTGTTAATACTGGTAGGTTCTTGTTAATGCTGGTTGCGGGAAATTTGACTTTTTCTGCTTAATTACTGTTTAAATGTAACCGTTAGAGATTTTTACGGCGCAATAGTAGTCCAACAGAGTAGCTATATATAGATAAAGTTTGATTTCTCTTTCATACTTTTCTTTTATTGCTATCTCCTTTTCTTTTGCAAAGTAAAAATTTCCTCTCTAACGAAAATAGTCAAGCGTTCTGCTACCAGCATCTACAATTTCATTCACAACAAAACCTAAGTACTTAATACGGTTGTCCAATGGCTCAATTAAAATATTGTGACAAACACAATCAAGTGGGGTTTTTGCGCAAGCCTAACGAAAGTGCAGGGTTTGCTGAGATAGTGGATTTTCTTCGAGGTTCCAACCTCAGGTATGCTTTAACTGCTAATCCAACTATCTATGATTCCCTTGTGAAACAATTTTGGCAGAGTGCTATCGCATATACTAAAGCTGATGGGTCTCTAGAAATTAATGCAACAATTGATACCATAAGGTACACAATCTCTGAGGCGTCAATTAGGGATTCACTTCAATTAGATGACGCCACAGGAATTACAATGTTACCTAATGATGACCTTTTTGAGGGTATGGGGCAAATAGGGTATCCTACTGATGGAACTTTTACCTTTTGGAAAAGTTTCTTTACACCCCAATGGCGATATTTAGTCCACCATCTTTTGCACTGTATAAGCTCTAAAAGTGGTGGATGGGATCAATTTGGTAGCAATATTGCTACTGCTTTGATCTGTCTATCCACTGGTAGAGTTTATAATTTTTCAAAACTCATTTTTGATGGTATGATGGCCAATTTGAAGAACAAGAAAAAGTTTTTGATGTATCCCCGTTTTCTGCAAATGATTTTGAATATTCAAACAGAAAACAAACACCCTTATCTAGCTGTGAGCCTGACCAAAAAGATATTTGGGAATATGAAAAGGGGTTTTCAAGGGGCACCAAGACCTTTATTGCCTTCTATGTTGCTTGTTGCTACTAACCCTATTGCAGGACAAGAACATGCTGCTCAAGCTCAATCCCAACCATCACCAACACCACCACCTATCCCAACATCTACATCTCCACCTCCACCTATTCCATCACCAACACCACCACCTATTCCAACACCAACACCACCACCTAGTCCATCACCTACATCACCACCACCACCACCTGAGACTGAACCTCCAACAGATGAGCACATCTATGAGGAGCAATCTCCTGTCCACCATCACTTCTCACCATCACAAGCACAGGCTCCAAGTCACATGCCTACAGATGATTTGCTTCAAACAGTTCCCAAGTTGATTTCAAGAATAGATAGCCTGGAATTGGATCTTAAACAAACCAAGCTAACCATGGGAAATGCAATAGTGAAGCTAGTCAAGAAGGTGAAAGTTGGAAAGGGAGTCTAAAGAAGAGGAATTTAGTTTTGACAGAATCAAGAGATGAAGAACCTTGAGGTTCAAAGAGGAAAAGTCCCAAGCTGACCCTCAAGATTCTTCAAAACAAGATGGTTACACTCCACAAACAAAGGCACATGCATGCAGGGAGGAACAAGAGGAAGAAATAAGCCCAAACACTCTTGAAGCAGCCAAAACTCTCTCAAAGGTACCTCTTTAAAAGTCAAGGTCAATTGACAAAGAAGGTACAAGAGAAAGAAAAGAGATCAACAGGCAGAAAGTAGTCTCAAGCTGTGGACTATTCAAGAAGATAATACTGTTGCTTAAAGATTAATAGCTGCTAGTATTGAATTATACTTGCTATGAAAAGTTAATACTGGAAGAATTGAACTTAATACTGTTTGAATAATATAGATACTGCTGGAGGAAAATAAAGGACAAAGAGAAAGGGAAGCTCCTATGCTCATGACGAAACACCAAGAAGACAAGGAACAAATCCTTACAAGAATAAGCTGAGCCCTTGCCGAAGCAAAAAGATTTGGATTCCTTAACAAAGAAAGAGGAGGCTGCCAATACATTTGGATGCTCTTCTAGCACAAAGGAATTGTAGAAGAAGATGGGCTGACTAGCAACAGAAGAAAAGAAAAGCTCAAGTACAATTTAGGCTCAACACTATACAAATTGAAGATAGGGACTGATAAGAGCAAAGTACTATGAAGCCAATTAGAGTTATCAAAAGCATGCTTGGAGTGAACTTCAAGGAGAAACTTTGACTAAGAAAATATGTAAGACTAGACCTTGTGAATACAAGAAAGAAGTTTCTTTGCTTAAAAAAGTGCCAAAGCTAAAAGGAAACAAGCCCATGACCCAATCAACAGGCTAAAGAACTTACATGATGAAACTACTAAAGAATCAAGGTTCATGGAAGTTAAATCAACTAGAAGTTGAGCTTTGAAAGAAGTCAAAGAAGATTTTGGACAAGGCTGTATAAAACAATTGAGTCATTATGCTCCAATAATTTTTGCAGCCACTAAAGATAGCTTGAAAAGATTTGGGTGAAGAGCAACAAACAAAGACTCAAAGAGAACTTAAAGAAGACAAAGAAGATGAAAGCAAAAGATAATGAACCAACAAAGAAGTTTGGAAAAGAGAAGAAAACAAATAGCTAGGAAAGGTATGCATACAAGTGTGGATAGGAATGTCTCTGAGATTCAGATAAGGTTGATGAGCAAGAAGAGACTAACACAGTACTGAAACTCCTGTGAATCCTTTCCCAGTACCTTGAACATCTCCTAGTGTACTACTATAAGATTATTAAACAAGAGAAAAAGAGTATACCAAATTGTTAGAGAAGATTGAACAGAATATATAGTATACATTAATTTTTGGAGCTATGTTAAAGTCTATATCTATGGATGACCTTACTGAGTTGTTACGGATAGTAATGAATATATGGGTTTGGATGGGCCAGAGATAAGTTAGAAAAGATTCTGGAAATGGTTTAGAATATGTTTGAAGAACCTCCTAAGACAGATTCAATATGGAGTGAAGAAGGACATCAAAAGATTGCAATTGGAGATACTATGGAGATACAGTAGGGTACATTGTTGAACTTAGTCATCTATGGATGTTTACTTGTTCTGATAGAAAAAATGCCACTTTCTTCCTGAGATATGTCAAACTATGTTGACAAATAAGCTTTTGGATGGAAAGACTAATGAAGATTGCTATAATTTGTTGAAAATGAATGGAAACACAAGCCGGCATAGAAAGAAATGAAGTGTAGGGTTTGAAAGCCTAGGATATCATTGAGAAGGATAACGACTATGTGAAGGTGCCTAGCACTAACACAACAATGGTTATCATTCACCATGACTAACCAACAAAAGGACTGGCTAGTCCAGGAGCAAATGGCTCTTGGTAAAGACTTCTCAAATCGATCTATGTTGACAACTTGCAATAATAGTATGTTTTTAACTCACCTATCTATTAAAGTAAGAGTTTTGGGCTAGCCCCAAGTTTATGCTGTGGTAAAGGATGTGGAAAAACCATAACTAGTCCATAAGATTATGGCTTTATGGTAAAGACTTGCAAATTCATATTAGATGGTTTGACAAATTAACCAATAAATAGTATGGTATTCAATGTCACATAGTATTTATACTGAAAGCATGGTGGCTACCCAGAGTAAACGCTAGCTGGTAAAGATTATCAAATCCGATAATAGCTGAATGATTTTTGCTCAAAATCATATGGTTTATCAATGTGACCCTGGTCTTACAAACCCTAAATATATACTATCCATAGCAACGGCTCATGGTAAAGACACAACAAATCCGTTATGCTGTAGTTTGCCAAAAACTATATTATTGTTCGTCAGATTGAGTGCTATGAAACAATTTGCTGTCACGATTTGAAGAACTTAAAGATTGGATTCTTTTGAGGACAGAAGACAAGACCATCCTCTAAAGCCCAAAGTGAAAGCCAAAGTACAAAGAAAACACTTGAAGTTCATGAATGAAGATCCAGTTAGGGGAGGAATTGTTAGGAAAATATTGTAAAAACCTAATACTGTTATAGTATAAAGTTGAAGTCTGTTATTATCAGTTAGTACTGATAGAAATAGTTAGTAACTGTTAGTACATAAGTTATGTCTGGTAGAGCAAGTTAATGTCTGCAGCATTAAACTTAAGTCAGACATATTAAAGTTAATACTTTGTTTGACCAGAAAACAGTTAAGTCTGTTTAAATATAGTAAGGTTAGTCCTTACCGTTAATCTAGGAAGAATAAGCATTACTCTTAATGCGTTAGGGGTTCCTTAATTGTATAAAAGGAACATAAATAGTATTGCAAAGAATGAGTTGATTGAGAATTTACAATCAAAAAGTAATAGCCAATAGCAAAGTTTAGTATATTGTTCTTATGTTCATCTTGGTATAGATATTGATATTCCGCGTCAATATTTATATTCACAGTTATTGTCTCTCATAGTATCTTTGGATTTATTCAAAGGACTATAAGTCGTTTAAGGCTCATTGAGATCCTGTTTATAAGGACCTACAGGACCGATTTTGAAAATCAAATCTTTTCTCAACAAAAACAAATTAAGAACTTAAATAAACACATTGCTTTCCTAAATTTTTTTTTTGAAACACTCAAAAAAGAGTCGTCTGTAAAATATGAACAGACCATCAGTGAAATTGTGGAGTTGGAAAAAGCTAAAAAGAAACTGGAAAATATTGTTTACAAAGTTGGTCAAACTACTCAAACAATGCACATGTTAACCAAACCACAAAATTTTTATGATAAGACACACAAAACGGCTTTGGGTTATTAAAATCATTTGTATCTTCGTCAAGCTCAATGAAAACAACCAGCGTTATATAATGGAAAGTCTTAATTGATAAACATAATCATGTATCTGTGTGTGATTTAGAGGAAACTTTGATACTTGCTGAAGAGAGTCGGTTGAAAATGATTGAAAAACAAACTGAGCTTAATGCTAAACCGATTGATTACTCAAAATTAAATAAACTTTCTGAGTATTTTGTTCCACAAAAACAATTGTCAGTAGAACAACTATATTGGTCTTCCACACCAAGTCTTTCTGAAAATGTTTCCAAACCCACAAAAGTTTTTCCTAAAAAACTCCCATCAACTAGTTAAGTTCTAAAAAATCTTAACAATGCAAGTGATCTTCTCAGTAAGTTTGATGAATGTATTAAAAGGAGAACTACTTTATCTCCTCCTCAGGTCGGTAGCTGGGAGGAATCGGATATAAAAGGGGCTTTTAAAAAAGATGTCATACCGTTTTCTGAAAACCTAAAAGAAACTTTCAACCTTTTTGAAAAGGGATTTATTGTTGAGGTTAAAGAAATGAAAGATATTTTTGAACAAATAGAAGACGAGGTTAATCAATGTTGTTGGTCCCCTTGAATGTGATATTAGGTTTATCAAGTTAAACTAATCACATTCCATGGCAACAAAGTGAGTTTTAAACAGATATATATATAAATATATATATATATATATATATATATATATAAATATTATATATATATATATATATATATATAATAATATTATATATAGCTATATATATATATATATATATAATATAATCTAAAGAACAAGTTTAAACAACACAAGTAAATTTTTCAACGTATAGGTTTCCTATTAGAATTCAAATAAAGAATCATGGACACACCTGCTTGCGGAATAACAAGGTGGTTGAATGACAATTAGGGTGTTATCTCTTTCGAACTTAATCTCTAACTAAAGTTATGAGAGTAAGAAAACTTATCTCTTTAGCTTCAGCAGTTCTATTTTGTTTGTTTGAGAGATAAATAAAGTCTTCAATGTGTTTTACATTAATTAGAAGAGATAGCATTTACTCTCAATATCCATTCCTTTTATAGGCAAAGGAATTAGAGTTTACAAGTTAACCTAGTATGCGTGTCATGCATCTGATAGGTGGTTGAGATACCATTTAATGCAGACATGCTTTAAGGTACTAAGTACAGTCTTTTAAGTAAAGTTGTTGTACTTCTATACCAACTTTAGAAGTATCTATTCCTAAGGAGATTTATATCACCCCATGTTTTCAGGTCATTTTACGACGTCATTTATTTCACTATTTATTTTTAGTCTTGTACGCGTTTGCATTTAATTTTAATCATTAAGTTAAATCGCGTAAGCTAAAAATTGTCATTCAACGTAAACGGGCATCAAACAATTAAATGTTTACGTCAAGCAAGTGTTAGATAATTAGTTAGAGGATAATTATTAACTTTGCACATTTTATTTTTATTGGTTACGTAAAGTGTTTACGTTTCGCTATAAAATACATTTAGGCATTCACGGAACCACCAAAACTTATCTACGCTTCAACAAATACCCATTATTATACCCAATACCCAAAGTTTTTATAAAACTTCACCCATGTTATTCATTATAGCCGAATTCTATGTATAAGAATCAAACCAAAACATACACTTTACAAGTTTACACTTTACACTTAAACTACATATCAAAAACTACAAGTATTATAAGATTTTCAATACAAGATATCAAAGATATTTCCTAGCCACCCCCCCTAAATTTGGATACAAAAGTAGTCCCAAGGGGACAATGAGCACACAATGAACCAACTAAAGTCTTATACAACTAGAACTCTTTATAACCTTAAGTACATGACTAGTGAACTTGACCAATTTTCTTCCATATTTCCCTCCACATGTTTTACTTAAACTTAGACTTTCCTAATAGTATTATTGACTCACTACTTGTGTATATAAAGGCTTTTAACTAGCAAGATACAACACACATCTCATTTACTCAAGAAAACTTCACATATATCTCTTTGTTTCTCCCTCTAGCCCACGACATACATACAACACACATACACAATCCATACAATTTTATTTACCAAGTGTACA
>BQNB010008639.1:24280-89302 GCA_026074375.1 Tanacetum coccineum
TTTAGCTTCTGCCCATTTGGACACGTAATCAATAGCAACGAGAATGTATTCGAACTTACGGGACTTAGGGAATGGTCCCATGAAATCGATTCCCCGTATGTCGAATATTTCACTAACTTGGATGTTGTTTTAAGGCATCTCATCTCTATGTAAAAGGCAACCATAACATTGGCAAGCATCACAGTTTTGGACGAGAGTATGAGCCTCTTTGAAAATTGTTGGCCAATAGAAACCAGCATCAAATACTTTCTTTGTTGTGGTGGAGGGACCATAGTGTCCCTAGTCGGGCCAAGATGACATTCATCGAGAATTTTTCTGGTTTCAAAACCATAAACGCATCTCCCGATCATCCCGTCAGGGCACATTTTGAAGAGATATGGATCGTCCCAAAAATAATGCTTAAGTTCCAAGGAGAACTTACATCGCTGAGCGTAAGTTAAACCTTTTCTGAGAATTTTTCCAACGAGATAGTTGGCGAAATCGGCGAACCATGGAGTACCATCTTCATCGTTCGATGAGACATTCATGAGGGTTTCGTCACGGAAGTTATCGTCGATATCTTCATCCTTTAATTCCTTAAGGTTTGGATTTTCAAGACGTGACAAATGGTCTACCGCAACATTTTCTGCTCCTTTATTGTTTTTGATCTCAATATCAAATTCTTGGAGTAGTAAAATCCATCGGATAAGGAGCGGTTCAGCATCTTGCTTAGAGATATTCTAACACGGAGTGGTCTGTGAAAACAACGGTTTTTGAGAGAACAAGATACGATCGAAATTTATCAAACGCGAAGACTACGGCAAGCAGTTTTTTCTCAGATTTCTGAAAACCATGCTGGAGTGGTTGTTGGGAATAAACGAACGGAGAGCTTTCTGGAGGAGACACAAGATACGATCCGAAATTTAATCAAATTACGCGGTGGAAAAGGAACTTAACTCGGCGAAAAGCAGTTTTTTTCTCAGTTGTGTACGGTTATTTAATTTTTTGTTGTGGGCGTTGGTTGAGAAATCTTTTTGATTGTGTTGTGAATAATTGGATAGGACTGAAGTTTTTTTCCTTACGCGATTGTGGTACCATGTGGCACCAAACTGTCCAACGCAGGCAAAATAAAGTAAATCGCTTGCATCGACAGATGGTGCGAGAACAGGGTGCGATGCAGTAATCCGGTGAAAAACCTTGGATCGTTGGGCATTTTGTTGGAACTTTTCTTTGAGCGATTTCGAATGCCCTGTGATGCGTTCTTCATTGAAGTGCAGAAGGGACTGGGTATTTTCGAAGAAATGTTTTTTGTTCTTATTGTGGATGGGGAGAATCTTGGAAGGAGTCTTTGATGAATCGGTGAATTTAAAATTAACCTACGGTGTCGAGAATAAGTTTCTAAAACGGGCTTTAACTGTTGTTAGTTCGGTAGGGTGGATAAGGTTTTGGTCGCTATATAAACATTGATTTTTTGCTATTGTCGACTTTTATATGGCTTATACACGTAGAGGGGACTTGTGTCCCTAGGGCTAGCAATTCCTTCTGTCACCAATAAAGTAGTTCTGGAGACAAATGTCTCCAGTTACAGAATTAATAGATGAGCTTGTTTGCGTCGTGTATCGGAAAGCGATTTGTTTCAAGGATGTTACAAGGTTACAGCGGAATCGCGTAATTGAATCTCCAAAATACCATAATAATTTCAATTCCAGATGAAAAACTTCCATGGGAGGTTTGTGCGCTAATGCTAGATCCTGTGAAAATGAGAGGGGATGAGCAGAATCATGCCACCTCTAGAAAAGATGTTTGTGGATTTACAAAGGGACCTAAAAGGGCATACGCTTGTAAGGTGTAGGTTTCCATACGGGGCAAGTGAATGTGGTGGTTTGCTCTTGTGTCAAGCAAGTTCAATTTGGAAATTTGGAAACATGGTGTCTCGGAGGTGTGGATCCCGCGATGCAAGATAAGCAGAAAAAGGTGGAATTTGTTTTCTCCCGCTTTGGCATCTTTCTAAGTATTTTTGATCCATGAAAGGGTGGAAGGAAAGAATAATCATTTCGGTGGTGTGCGTTGTTCAACTTAGGTAGGTTCCAATACGCAAACTGAGCGCAACCGGTGGACAGTTCCTGCAGGGTGTGACGCAAGTTCGTTCTTCTGTCGATTGTCACAAAACGGGGTTCAATTCCTCCTTTCTTAGGGATTTCCCCGAGGTTTGCTTTGAGCAAGACAATACCCTAAGTGGACTATCTTCGATGGGTGTATGATATGATTTAACCGGCTCGTCTGAGGAAGTTTGATTATATCTCCTTCGATTTTTCACGACTTCTTTTCGTGTTTGGGTTATTTTGTACGCTGTGTCTCTTGATATGGACCAGGCGTATGGCGGTGGGTTCTTTTCAAAGTTTGATTTTATGTTTTTTGCTAGGAATAGCTATTGCATTAATTTTGTGCCTCGCGGGGATATCTAGGATTAGTTTGTGTGTGTGTGTGTGACAAAAACGCTTTCTTGTGTTTTTCATTGAGATAAGAAATTGATAATAAGACAGTTTCATTTTGTTTCCACTCTGTCTTTTGAGCATGAGTGTCGGATCATGTGGGGGGACAAACTTAGAAGAAGAGATGTGTGAGATGATTTGGGAAGAGGTTTCGTCATTTCAAGGAACCGGTTGGTGGTATTTTGATTAGGATGTATTATTTCTTAGGATTTTCCTCATTAGGGTGTAAGTTTCCCTCGATAACATTTTATCCTATGATTTCTTTCCTTCTTGGATTCATAGAATTTCTTCGAACGGTCCGTAATTGCCATGAATTTCTTTGTAAAGTTCGTTGTGTCCGGAGAGTTGTGACTTGTTTCGTTTGATGTGTTAGGGTAGATTGGTTCAGAAAATTCATTCGGTTGCAATGGCATCCAACTTCTTCCTTTGTTACTTCGTCAATAAAACTAAATTCCTATGATGAAAATCATGCTAGATTCAAAAATTTCTATTGGAGATGAGAAATGTTGCATAGTCCTTGTTGATTGTAAGGAACTGTGATTCTATATCAAGCTGCAAAAACTTCCAAGGTGTTGAGTTTCTTTGTTTTTGAATTAGGTATGGAAGAACTCTCAGCGGTGATTAGTTAGAAAGTGGTCTTCGCCTTAAAAAATAAGGAGGTGTATCACAAGCTATTTGTCATGTCTCCACTCTCATTTGTAGATAAAACAACATATCTACAATGGAATTGAACAAAGACTTTCTCTCCATGTTTTAGGAGGGATGCCATGTTTTTCTAGCGAATATCCTATTTTGGGTGTTATGGGTAAGTGTATGATTAGGCTAAGCGGACTCATCCTTGGTGCGGTTGTGTTTAAGTGTTATTGTTTCCATTTGGAAAGTTTAGTTGCGTATGTTGGGATATATCTGGCAGATTCAGTAGTTGAGTGTTTGCGCCCCAAGACTCGACCAAGCAAAGTATGTCCAAGACTGACTGATAATGCTGCACTCGAAACAATAGGATCGCTTTTAAGTACTCAAACCCGCGTTTTTAGGGGGGCGAAAGCTTGTTTGAAATTACAATGCGGAGCATTTGTCTTGTTTGAAGAGAGGCTTTGTGAGAGATTTTGCTCACCATCTTACTGTTTGTTGCTAGTAAGATCGCTTTCAAGAAACTCTTTCCGTAAATTGGGCCATTCCGGATAGCGCGAACATCCAAAACTAGGGGGTTACTGTTGATCCTAAATCTTTTTTGAGAGATCAAAATGAATCTTTGTGCATATCGTTTTTTTCTTTTTAAAAAACTTCTACTATTTTGCTCTGATAAGTTGATGGGAACAATAATAAAATTTTGGTAAACGCTGTATATAGATATTTCTATTCGCCTGATATCGATGTAGGCGACTGGAGGGTATGAAATTTTTGGGTTTGTTACGCCTTGAGTTTATGGTGGCGGCTCGGATTTAGCAGGTTGTTGGATAGAAGAAATGGCTCTACGCTTCCCATTTATGGCCTCATGCATCTTCATCTTCACTTGTATCGTGGAATGAATCTGTGGATTTTGGAATTTGAGCAATTGACTGGAGGATCTTATGTTCTAATAAACCTATCTGTCTTTGTGTGTATTAGGGCATTCACATCCTCATTTCGAGCGGGTGGTGGTCGGTAAGGTTTGTCATTTGTTAGGTTGGGTTTGGATTGGTTTGAGTATTACTCGGAAGGTGCGAGAGTATCAGTTGCAGATGGGCACGTATCCTTTCCATACACATGTTACGGATGGAAAGAGATAGGTATTGAAGAAAATAAGGATCTTCTTCGTTCTATAAAATCTCAAATAACTACACAGAGTATTTTATGACAAATGAGGCTGACGGAAAGTTGCAAAAGGAGAATGTTAATACAAATAATCTCTAAAAACACTAAAGCAACAACCTGACATTGGAAAAATCATATTGAAGTGATTGCAGTCTTACGTACCTATAAAATATATAATAAAAATACTACTTAGGTAAATTCCAACTATTCACCTTTAACCAAGGTAAAAAAGTTAAGACTTACAAAAATAATATAATATATATAATATACGTATGTTTGACCGGGTAAGTATGATCACCCGGGTCGTTTCCCCAATGACTAGTGAGATTGAAACCACGTTTTAGTTCGGATCCTGATTTGAATGGAACAAAGATATTTTGGATAAACTATTGCTATGAAATTAAGAAGCAACAAATAATGATAATTAAGCAAATAAACAAATTTTAAATCCTAAAAATGTAAAGTAAAATTTTACTAGATAAAGAAAAATTGCCTAAGATTAAAAACAAAAGCCCTAATTTTTATCTTTTTATAAAAGTTTAATTAAACTAATTAAAACTTAACCCTAATTATTAATTAAAACTTAACAAACCTAATTAAACTTAACAAAGGACTAATGGGGAAAACACTTTCTGACGGGGGGAACTAACTGGCAAACAACTAAAATCGAAAAGTTACACTTTCTACCCTTAGAATCTACCCCGATAACAAGCTAAGTCCCGAAATAAGTTGAAATTTGAAAAGTGCTTAAAATGAAAAACTCAAAGAAGCAAAGTTGTAAAGGAAGACAGGGGGGACAACTTTAACAAAAGCACTATAATCTGAAACTCAAAGATAAGCTCTAAAAAGAGCTTATTAATAAGCTGTTACAGAAAGGAGGGTTTAACCCTTGGTTTTAGAAAATAAGCTATAAAAAACTCAAAACTAGATCAAAATGAAAAAGGAAAGAAGTTCTAAAGAGCTTATGATATGCTTAATCTAAAAATGCAAAGAAAACTAAGCTTAGAGTACTTTTATGCTACTGAAATTGATCAAGAACTAGGCAAACTCAGGAAATAAGCAAAGACACACAAATTCCAAGCAAGATAAAAACTTTATAAAGCTAAATTAGACTCTAAAACTTTGAAGACTTATTAAACTACCCTTTAAGCTATCTATTTAAGCTGTAAAATCTAAACTTAAAAACTGAATTAACAAATTTAAATCCTAAAGATTCTAAGTACTGTTTTTGGAGTTTTCAGGTTTTTATGACTTTTGACAGCTAAATTAAACTAAGTAAATAAGCTAGAAATTGCAAATAAAGACTTAAAATGTATTAAGCTCTATGAAAACTTAAATTCTACTGAATTTGATAAGCTAAATCCTAAAATTACTTATCTGAATTAAGCTGAGAACACAGCAGTACTAACTTATGGTTAGTACTGCTAGTGTAAAAAGTTCAGCAGTACTTTCACTTGAAAGTACTGCTGGTGCAATTTTGACTTTTAAAAACTAAATAAGCAATGAAATAAGCTAGAAAATGAAAACTAAATCTAAATAAGCTGAAACTAAACTTAATTCTACTGAGATTAAAGCTAACAGTACTAACTTATGAAAGCAGTACTAACTTGGAAGTTAGTACTGGTAGTGTAAAGGCTCAGCAGTATTAACTTATGTTAATACTGCTAGTGCAAATTAAGAGTGCACTAAACCAAACACCCCTTTATCATTTTGACAGGATTTAGAAAAGCTTTTTAAGAGAAATTTAATGAACAAGCACTAAATACCAGATAAAAACTAGCTTAAAACAAACTTAACAATCATGATTAAACAACTGAATAAGCTTTAATCTAAGATCTAAACTATTTAAACTAATATTTTTGGGTTTTATGAGTTTTTATGACAGAAATTGATAACTAAAGATCTATAACTATTTAAGCAAAAACAGATGAAAACACATAACTAAATAGCACTAGAAGAGATATTTAAACACTAACAAGCAAAGAGAACAAGCAAATAAGCAATATTAAGCATAATAACTAAAACTAAGCAATTTAAACAGAATCTAGAGAAGAGTGAAAAGAGAAACTTACTTGATCCTTTAGCTAAACAAAATGAACCAATAAAGGCAGCTACAAGCTCTCTAGCTTATGTACTAGATTATGATAATACGCTAGGAATAAGTCCTTGGGATCTCTTCCAAGGTAAGATCCCCTTTACAAAGCTTAGTCCAATAAGATCCATGTAAGTTTAAACTAGTTAAAGGTTTAGATAAGATTAATACTAAATTCAAACAGCTCTATTTCAGCTTATTAGACTGCAGGAGATTTAAAGAGCTTATAGCTTCTTTGAGACATTGGCTTTTTAAGAGAGCTTTGGACTTTAATTGAGAGCTTAGAAAATGAGAATTTTAAACACTTAAAAACTGAATTTCATTAATAAAATAGACATTTGATTACAATACTTGAATAAGGGAAATCTACATTTTAAGGGGAAAAATACGAAATTTAAGCTAAAAATTAATAAAAACTAAAATTGACTACTAAAACCTAGATGCTGTGTGTGTGAGAAGTGAGGTCTTTTTATAGTGCCCAGCTGAAGCTTCTAGGACCTCTAGCCCTGCTTTTACAATTCTATCAAATCTCTGCATTATTTATTCAATATTTGATCATCCAATTGTGGCCGTTTGATCAAAGATGTGGACACTGAGGATTGCCAGCGTATGTCATTCCTTGATTGTGACGTTTGTGTTGTTTCGTGAGTGAGGTTTAGCACAAAAACCCAATAAATTTGTGCTTCTTTACTTGCTGAATGTGGCTCTTCTTTATGGAAATCCGTTGCTTTAACGACTGATTTTGACCCTGGGTTTGTGATGTAGACCTCTTGAATTGACTTAATCACCCTCTAATTTTGATTTGCCCCTTGTTTTACCATGGGGGTGAATATGGGAGAGACGATGAATAGTAAAAGGGTTCCCGCTCCTTTTTTAACAGTTAAAACTGTTGAAGTTTGGAAGGATTGCATATTTGGCCCTTCTCTTTCTTTCCTCTTTTTCAAGTTATAAATAACTTTCGGAAATTGCAAGATTGGCCCTTGAAGATGAAAATTGGCTAAGGCTTTGGCTGAGGCTTGGCTTCTTTTGGCTTCGGCTTTGTACTCTTCTGATTCTCGTGTCCGTGTTTGCTTGCTTTTGATTGTTTTCTTGTGATTTTTGACTTATCCGTACCTGCACACACAAAACACAAATACAAGCATATTTTTGCCATTTTTGGTCTGTTTTGGGTTTAATTGGGTTATTTTAGGTACAAACGGATATGTGTATTTTACACATATCAAACCTCAAGTAGTACTCATGTAGGGACTCTCCTTTCTTGTAAGTGAACTTATCGAATTCATCATACAGCTTGCACTCACGTTCTTGTTTTGTTAATGACGTTCCTTGCATCAGCAGTTTAATCTTCTCCCAAAGATCTTTTGCCACACGATGTTGACTCACAAGAGCATAGATTTCAGTTGGTAGGCCTTGGAGAATGATGTTTATAGCTTTGATGTCGCAATCTGCTTGAATGGCTTCAGCTGGAGTAAATTCAACATATTCCTTAAGCCTTGTTACTCCATCCTCAGTGATTGAAGGCCAAACAAGTGGTCCTTTTTCAACAGTGCAAGGAATCATTCTCTATCATGTGGTTCTATTCATCATATAAAGTTCCATTATGCTTTCTCCTTATGAATCATAAAGTGTTTTTCATAGCATCTGGTGGATTGTTGTCTCCTCCAATAAGAAGTTGGCTTATCCGCAAGAGTCGTCATTGTGGTATCAAAAAGATTACAAATTGATCGATCGGTGGTAGAAAGAAATTGTGTTTGGTTTTGTGATTGTTGAGTCTTGAAATGAAACTATACGGGATTTTACAATTCTTAGACAAAACCGGGAAAACAAGTGTTTGTTTCACGGGATTTTACAAGTCAAAGAAAGAACCGTTTATCATTTGCAGAAGGAGTTTGTTAAGTTTAAACATATTTGGTTTCACTAGTTCGGATGGCCAAAAATGTCACTAGTTCGGTCCTACTCGTTTGGTCTACTTCGTACGGTCCAACTCGTTCGGTCTACTCAGTACGGTCCCTACTCGTTGTCATCGTTCGGTTCCTAAGTTCGGTTTTCAAACTAGTTCGGCGACAATGATTAGCTAGTTCGGTTCCGAAAATAGGAAAATAGTAGTTCGTGAACCCAAAAGGAATAGCTCATTCGGTTCCCAAATTAAGATTAGCTAGTTCGTTCCCAAAGTAAAGGCTGTTCGGTTTTAAACTACAGTAATCTATGTTGTTCTCCTCGTTCGGTTCCAACACTAGAAAATCTCGGGGTTCTCCTCGTTCGGTTGCACTAGGAAAGAAACTCGTTCGGTTGTCCTAGGGAAAGAACACGCTTCGGTTGTCATAGACAAGGAACCGTTCGGTTCCAACTTGAGTAATGCTCGTTCGGTTCAAACTAGAATATTCTAGTTCGGTTGACTTGTTCGGCTTACTGTTCGTTTAGTGATTCGGCCAACTCGTTCAGTTTCCTTGTCGGTCCAACTCCGTACTCGGTCCCAACTACTACGAAACACGAATCTTCAAAACTAAAAAAAACATGATTTTCAATGGTTTTTAGCAAAAATTCTGGTACAACTAGTGTTACTAACCCTATAGGAACAATAAAAATGAAAACTTTAAGGTTTTTAAGCCAAAAAAATTTGAATCACTATTTTGCTCTATTGTAAAGGTTTTTTGAACACAAATACAAACACAAAAATTAACACACACTCATGGTCTGATACCACTTGAAGAATACAGTCCCTCTTATGAACAACAAGAACAAGAGTGAGATGTGGGTTGTCGATGATAGAGAGAGATTGGATGAAAATGACATGAATTTATAAATGAATGTGGTTTTTAAAAATGGAACCACCACCCCCTTTCCAAGGCTAGGAGAGGGTTTATTATACTAGTACCTAAAGGGCGGCCCATGGGTTATGATGGGCTTCCCATGGGTCTTGGGCCGGACTAGATTACTAATCTAATCATTACATAAACTACGAGCTAAGACTGTTACAACTTGGAAGTGACCGACACTTTTTGTGTTTCCAACAATAAAGATGTAAAACCTTTAGATTGACTTGGTATCTAGCATAGGCACACACTGCAAACATGATGTCAGGTCTTGAAGATGTAAGATACATCAATGAAATAATCATTGACCTATACATATGAACATTACTTCTTCACCTCTTTCTTATACTTGAGCAGGAGCGTTTGAGTTTCCAAATGGTGTTGTGCTGCTGGTCTTGACTTCTGTAAACCTAAATTTCTTTAAAATTTTAGCAACATATTTATCTTGACTAATAAATATGCCA
Organism: Tanacetum coccineum; assembly: GCA_026074375.1. Taxonomy (NCBI): domain Eukaryota; kingdom Viridiplantae; phylum Streptophyta; class Magnoliopsida; order Asterales; family Asteraceae; genus Tanacetum; species Tanacetum coccineum. The sequence goes on from BQNB010008639.1 coordinate 33,915, forward strand.
TCCTTCTTTTGCTTCACTTGTAATCCCAAGAAGAATGTAAGTTCTCCCAGGAGAACTCATCTGAAATTTTCATGCATAAATTCTTAACTGAAGACATAGCTCTTTCTTTGTTGAACCAACGGGATAATATCATCCACATAAACTTGGACCAGCAATATATCACCTTTTTGCCTTTTGATGAATAAGGTCTTGTCAATTTTACCTCTTTGAAACCCATTGTCCAACAGATATGTTGACAAGGTTTCATACCAAGCTCTAGGAGCTTGATGTAGTCCATATAGTGCTTTTTCAACCTTGTATACTCTATCAGGAAAGTCTGGATCTTCAAATCTTGGTGGTTGACATACATACACCTCTTCTTCAATCTTCCCATAGAGAAAAGCACTTTTTACATCCATTTGATACACCACAAAATCTTTAAATAAAGCATAAGCTAAAAATAGCCTAATTGCTTCAATTCTTGCAACAGGGGCAAAGACTTCATCATAGTTAATCCCTTCTTCTTGTGTGTACCATTGAGCAACCAATCTTGCTTTATTTCTTATCACAATTCCCCTTTCATCCCTTTTATTCCTAAAAACCCATTTAGAGCCTATAGCCCTTTTTCCATTTGGTAAATCCACTAAAGTCCAAACTTCTTATAACTTGAATTGTAGAAGCTCTTCCTGCATAGCCTCTATCCAGCTTGGATCCTTCAATGCATGAATTACCTTTTTGGGTTCTTCCTGTGATAAAAGCAAGTAAACAAGCAGTTTTGAAGGTCTTTATGGTTTGTTCTTTGTTGAATAGTACTAACAAACCTACATTCCTTCAAATTCTTTGACATCTTTCTTGTTTGTGTAGCTGATTGCAAATCTCTAATCACTTGATTAAGATGATGATATTTATGAATTCTTGTAGTTAGAATAGGACTGACTTGGATTGTTGTATCCAAATTGTTTCATGTTCAGCCTTTCATGACCATCATTCTTCCTCATATCTTGAGGATTGGATGTCAAAATAATGTTTACTTAAATCTTCCAAAGCAGCATATGTGATCAATGGAAGTTCAATGCTTGTTTTTTCACCAATAGCATTAACCTCATTTGTGCCAGCAGCATTAACATTATTAGTGCTGTTAACATTATCTTCCTTCTCTTGATCTTTGCATTCACTATTTTTTCTTGGATCTTCATCAACCTTTTTTCCATCATTACTTGAAGGTTTGGTTCCATCATCTTGAGAACTCTTTGGGTTTTTGGGGTAAATGGTGGATTATTAACAGTCATAATGGTAGCAAAAATGTAATCTATTGACAGGTTATTGTCTCCTTTCTTAGCTTGACCTTCATTATCCTGTTCTTTTATACCTGCAAACCCCATTAGACTGTGTACCTGCAATAATTTGGCTCATAATTCATTGTTCTTGTTAGTGCATTAATATCAAATAGCCAATCTGGTCCACTACCTACAACATTAGGTGTACTCTCACTAAACCTAATATGAAAGTTTTCTTCCACTATCCTTGTTCTATTATTGAATATCTAAAGGCTTTACTATTTAAAGAGTATCCAACAAAGAAACCTTCATCAGCCTTACCATCAAATTTGCCTAAGTGATCTATGGTATTGAGAATGGTAACAGGACACCCAAATGGTCTCATAAAACTTAAAGTTGATGTTCTACCATATAACAACCTGCAATTTTCATCAATGTAAATATCCATCTATTAAGTTAGATGCAATGTAATATCTATTTATTATATATGAACCACCTTTTTATGGGGAAATTTTTTGCTTTATTACATTACTTGCATAACTAAAGTTAACGAGCTCACACAACCTACCTATGCCATTTATATCTATGTTTATGATATATAAAATCTTTTATGTCAGGCAATATTTTAATATCATTTTTACAAAGTACATACTCATTTAACGTACCATTTGTAATGTTATTTCAAAACAGGCTTTAAACGTTAAACGTTTAGCTCTAAACCTTAATTATATGTAATGTATACATATAAAAATCAATGTACAAGTATTCAAAGCATGTGTACAAGTATCAATACATCTCATTTGAAATATAAACTCCCTCCAAATCAATGTACCAGTCCTTAAAAGCACAATGTACAAGTCATTAAGCATGACATCTAAAATAGCCATTTTACCATAGTTTTCATTCGAGTTTCTTTACCACCACGTTTGTACAAGATACTACACTCAATATGTGACATGTAAACCCTAATTACTCTACTCATAAGCTCTCATACATATTTTAAAAACTTTAAAACCTAAAACGAAACCCTAAACCCTATTAAAAACCGAGTAGTTCTAACCCGTGACTCATTTCTTCATTTTTACCCATCTTAAACCTAAACCACTAATCAATTAAGTTATAAATACTTAATATACAACCTTACATTTCATAATCCATCCTTATTACCCAATGTACACGAAATTTAAACCAAAAACCCTAACTCGAACTAGTTTGAACTCTATACTCCTTTTCCCTCCTTTTTACCTATTTTGAAAACCAAGCAACCATCCTACCACCTCTATGACCTCATAACCAGGTCACAAGCACCCTAGCAAGCACCTCCCTTGAGTAACTTGGCCACCAAGTTTGCCACATCACCTCTCTTTTCCTCCATTTAAGCCGCGGCAACAAACACACCTTAAAAACCTTCTAACACCTCCATGCTAGTTTATAGCTTTGATAACTCATGCTATAGCCTCTATACATCATCTAATAGCTACTACACATGTCCAAGCCTTGGTCACTAAGTTTCCTTGGCCACCAAGGCGAATTCGCACCTATATAAAGGGGTGAAACCCTTCCATTTCAAATCACACCTTCAATCTTTCTTTCTAACCATCAATGGAGTCCAAGGTCTGATAAAGAACATCAAGAGAAATCCTAAGAAGTCCCAAGAGCAGAAAACAAGTGAAGAAACCAAGCCTTGAAGCCCCGGAGTTGTTATTCTAGGCGTACGAGTGCAAAAGTCCCCATTTTGACCCGTTTCCAAGCTATAAGCTCAAAACCAGGTTCCATAAGCTCACATTCTATTTCAATACTCTTATAATGTTCATATAATCATGCTTAAACCATTTTTAAAAGCTTTGAACTCAAAAACATATGTGCTTTCCCCTTTTTGATCCAAACTGAGCTCATGAAACCCTAATTTCATGTTTTTGCTTAATCTATAAGCTAAACTTGTAAAATGTTGTTATAATATATTCTAATAAGCTTATATAATAATATTATAAGTATTTCATTATGTCTTAAAAGCTTGAAGCTTAAAAGCTGCGCGTTTTCATTTTAAAACCCTAATTTGACCCGTTTTGATTTTTTGCTTAACAAATCGTTATTTTGAACTTTCGTTACGTTAAACCTTCATATTTTAGGTACAGTAATAAGCTATAAAACCTGGCAAAGTATTTTCATATTGAAAAAAATATCCTTATTATGGATTTTGGGACTATAAACGATACGTTTTTCATGCATAGGGTATATATCGTAAACTTTCTAAAATTTATAACTAAAGGGACTAAAAATGTCATTTTATCAAAGTTATAACTATAAGGACCTATTTTTCCAAGTTTCAAAGTTAAAGGTTTAATATGTAAATACTTTTTATATAAAGGACTAAACTCGTAAAAGTTTATAATCCAAGGGTATATTTTGCCAACTTTGCAAACTATTAAAATATTATATTTTTATATTAATTATAAAAATAAATGTGAATAAATAATAAAACATTTATATTCTTAATCGTAGTATCACAAAATACTAGAGGAACTTCATGTGAGGGGTTCCATTTGTGGTATTTGTTTTTTGACGAGGTTTGCTGGGTTTACGATTAAAGCGGCCATGGCTCACTGCAACACTACTTGCGTGGCCTTTGGATTATGATAGCCCGAACGGTGTGTACAATACTCCATAAATTGATGAATAAAAGATATACGTTATACTTTATAAAGTTTTGAAACATAAAAAATCAAACTAAGACTTGACATATTACCCCAGGTTGCGTGTGACGAAGCCGTTACTTTCATTCCATATACCTTTGCTATTAATCAAATTTCCCTATACTGTTAATGTGAGTTCATAGCCTCGCATTTCAATCTTTCAAATGTTTTATAAACCCGTGAGGGGGGATACATGCTATAAACCATGAATGCAAATATTTTCTGTATGCTATCCTGATTTATTATTGCCTAAGTAACTACTTTTGCCTTTAAGTCCCCAATATCATGAACCGTTAATTACTCTACGGAGTGAGCGTGAATGTTGTGAATAGATCTATTTGGGTTGGACTCCCCGATTGGTGTACCTAGTGATATCGGTAACCAATTGCATATCATTAGAATATAAATGCGAGTGTTTTGGAAAAGGCACCCATTGGGGCTATAACGTGTGATTATTATATATCCCAAGGCTTCGGATTCATGAGCTAATGGCAATAATATTGTTTTACAAATAACGGGTGTATAACAACGTAACCCAATATCGAATTTGCATTCAAAACTAAATTTAACTTAAACCTCATGAAATTTCACTCAAACCTATTTGTGACTTTTTAGATGTTTAATCTCAGGTAATTGAGCAACTTATAGGCACGGTAGTGGCTTGGACACAAAGATGCAAAAATGTTATCATTTCAAAACTTATGCTTTAGGGATTTTAGCGACCTCTCTTTTGTAAAACTCTGTTATGAATAAATGACTTATTATAACTAAAATTTTCAAAAACGTCTCTTTTTGATTCGTTTTCTATGATTAGGACTATTGTACCTTGAAGTAATACCCCAGATTAGCTTTCGCTGCTATATGTAAAAATGGGGGTGTTACAGATTGGTACCAGAGCCACGTTATAGAGAACAAGGTTGAAACCTTAACTATAACTACTTTTCTTTTTCCATCCAAGAAAGTCCTCCATGCCGCTATATCTTCTGGAATGGTATGTAAAGATACATAACTATTATATTATTAAATAAATTACTTATACTGCTGGGTTGTTAAACAGAACGATGCCTTCTCCCAACCATCCTACTTCCAATATGGAGGATGCCTTTTCTTCAAACTTCCCAAACTATCTTCCGGCTTCTCCGGATTATATCCCAACTTCACCGGGAAAAACTTACTCTAGCTCTTCTAACTCATTTGGAATAGTCCCACTAGCTTCACTAACTCTTTCATTATTTCATGATGATCCCTACATGAAATTTTTGTAAGCCTTTTAAAAATCACCTCTCCCGCCTCCAACTATCATACCTCTATCTTTAATACCTAATCCTCAAGAATTCTTTCTTCCAGAAGAATTTCTGTCACATAAAGAAAACAAGGGCCGTACCATCTTCTCCTACCTCCCAGTCTTTGAGGATAGGAGAAGAAAAAAAAAAAGCTCTCGAAAGACAAGCGTAGACGTATGTTTTTATTTAATTTATTAGAGCGTCATGAGGAACAAATCGAAGAAATTCTAAATCATTTAGGAGAACTCTCTCTCGATCGTATTGACCATATAGAAGATAAAGTCAAAGGTCTCGGAAGAGGGCGAGCAATCATCCAACAAGACTTTAACATTATGGAAGCTGAACTCCAACAAGCACGTGCCCAAATTACCAAACTCCAGAGGAAACAAACATGGGGAAGCAACCATTAAGAGTGCTTTAGCGCTTCAGGATTACTGAACTGATGAGGACATTTATTAACGTACATGCAGATTCGTCACCAAGTTAGAGATGGTAAATCTTCAAGGACTCATCAACGAACTCAAAGAAACCGTATGGATATACCACCAAAAAACTTACTAGCTGTAGATACTAGTATTAGGCTTTTAACTAGCCACGAGATGCGTGGTTAAATAAAAAACACTTGTCAAATCTTGACTTGGTTATCGTACTAAGCTAGTTGTTCTTAATACAAAGGCAATCCCGTTATATACCTTGTTGTTTCCATAATTCATCTTATCTCATCATCATTCATCCTACATCATATGCATCATTTTCATCTTCATCACCATCATAGCAATGCTTATTTTTGAACTTTAAGCATTTTAAAGAAAAATAAGCATTACACTTCAAGCATTTTTAAACATTGCATTTCAACGACTTGTGATATCATTCATATTACGTGTTATCTTTTGTTGATAGAATGCCTCCCAAAAAGACATCAACGTTTAAGCACCGGCCATGACTCAAGCTGCCATCAAAAAACTAGTAGTGACAGTGTCACTGCGGCTCTAGAAGCACAAGCTGCAACAATGGCAAATACTAGTAATCCCAACAGGAACACCGGTCCTACTGGAACTCCTATAGTGAAAACGAGAAACTATAAAGAGTTCATAAGCTGTCAACCTTTTTACTTCAACAGTACTGAAGGAGCAGTTAGCCTTATCTGCTAGTTTGAGCGAATCGAATCAGTATTCTCTCATAGCATATGTGCTGAAGAAAACAAAGTAACATTTGCTACTGGTACCCTGACTGATGATGCCTTGTCCTGGTGGAATGCATACGCCCAACCTATGGGAGTAGATCAAGCCAATCAAATCACCTGGACTGAGTTAAAAAGGCTTCTGTGAGGTCTGTAATTCAGGATCAATAAGCAATATAGTGATAAGTTTAGAGAGAGAAAGTAGAGAGAGAAAGAGGGAGGAGGATAATGAAATGAAACTTGTTTTGATTCTCACTTTATCTCTCAATTCTTTTTCTCACTGAATCACTCTGTCTGTTTTTGTTTCACACGTCTCTCTTTCTGTTTTTGATTCTCACTACATCTCTCATTTCTTTTTGCTTACAATTCTCTCTGTCTGTTTTTATTTTCTCTTAATTCTTTTAAGCTCACTTTTCTCTCTATCTGTTTTTGATTTCTCTCAATTCTTTTAAGCTCACTTTTTCTCTCTATCTGTTTTTGCTTTCTCTCAATTCTTTTAAGCTTACTTTTTCTCTCTATATGTTTTTTTGCTTTCTCTCAATTCTTTTAAGATCACCTTTTCTCTCTATCTGATTTTGCTTTCTCTCAATGGTCACAATATTAATTATAACAGCAGTACTAATTATACTTACCAGTAGTAAGTTAGGCCAACTAAACTAACTTAAACTTCATCATTAGCTGTTGTTCCATTCCATTTCAAGCATCATTTGTGCATAATCCGATGCATATTAACACAATTAACCTCTCCTCAATTAATACTTCAAAGGTTAAGCATTCCTATACTTGCAATCAGATATTGAAATTTGCCAACATCAAATGCTTTTGTGAGCAAATCTACAACATTATGATCTGTGTGAATCTTGATCATCTGAATAAGCTTCTTCTCATTGGAATCTCTAATAAAGTGATGTCTAATCTCAATGTGCTTTGTTTTTGAGTGAAAAACAGGGTTCTTCACTATGCAAATAGTACTCTTATTATCAATATGAATCTTAGTCTGCATAAAGTTATATCCATAATCCAGCAATTGATTTTGAATCAAAAGCACTTGTCCACAGCAATTGGAATTAGCTATATACTCAGCTTCAGTTGTGGAATTAGCAACCACGGTATGCTTCTTGCATTGCCATGAAATCAATCTGCACCCTAGGAATTGACAACCTCCTGTTGTGGACTTCCTATCTAAGCTTGCTCCTGCATAGTCACTATCAGTATATGCCACCAAATAAAAAGGTAAATCCTTAGGATACCAAAGGCCCAATTTAGGTTGACCTTTAAGATATCTAAAAATTCTTTTCACAGCATGAATATGTGAAACTTTAGGATTGACTTGGAATCTTGCACAAGCACATACTGCAAACATAATATCAGGCCTTGAAGAAGTTAGATACATCAATGATCTAATCATGGATCTATACAAGTGTTCATCTACATCTTCACCATCTGCATCTTTTAGCAAAGGCTTATGGGATTCCATAGGTGTGCTTGCTGTTTTGACATTACTAAAGCCAAATTTCTTCAAAATCTTAGTCACATACTTGTTTTAGCTTATAAAAATTCCATCTTCCTTCTGCTTCACTTGCAGTCCTAGGAAGAATGTGAGTTCACCTATAGAGCTCATTTGAAATTTTGTATGCATCATTTTCTCAAACTATGTGCATAACTCCTTCTTTGTAGAACCAAAAATGATATCTACATATACTTGAACTAACAAAATATCACCTTTGTCCCTTCTGATAAACAAAATCTTGTCTATATTTCCTCTCTGAAACCCATTATCCAATAAGTAAGTTGACAAGGTTTCATACCAAGCATTGGGAGCTTGATGCAGTCCATAAAGTGCCTTTTCTACTTTGTATACTCTGTCAGGGAAGTATGGATCTTCAAATCCTGGTGGTTGACAAACATAGACTTCCTCTTTAATCTTACCATAAAGAAAAGCACTCTTCACATCCATCTGGTACACCACAAAGTCTTTATATGAGGCATATGCTAAGAATAACCTAATTGTTTCAATTCTGGCAACAGGAGCAAAGACTTCATCATAGTCAATCCCTTCTTCTTGTACGTATCCTTGTGCAACCAATCTTGCTTTGTTCTTTATCACAATACCTCTTTCATCCTTTTTGTTTCTAAAGACCCATTTAGTTCTATAGCTCTTTTTTCATTAGGTAACTCCACCAAAGTCCAAACCTGTTGTAATTTGAACTGCAAAAGCTCTTCTTGCAAAGCTTCTATCCAGCTTGGATCTTTCAATGCTTGGATTACCTTCTTAGGTTCTTCTTGTGATAAAAAGCAAGCAAACAAGTAATTTTGAAAGTCTTTATGGTTTGTTCTTTGCTGAACTAAACTAAACAAACCATGTTCTTTCAAATTCGTTGTCATTCTTCTTGTTTAAGGTACTGAATTCAAGTCTCCAATAATTTGTTCAACTGGATGATCTTTGTGTATTCTTGTAGTTGGAATAGGACTGACAGGTATAAATGCATCTAAATTGTTTATGTCATCCTCTACACCAACATCTTCATCATCACCTGAATAAACAATATCTTCCAATTCAGGAATATTTAGATCATCAACACATCCATAGACTATATTCTCATCAACAACATTATCCTCTATGCTAGCAGCATTAACAATTGGACTAACAATATTAATAGTGTTAATGCTGTTAACACTTGCATCCTTCTCTTGATTAACTCTTTCACCCTCTTTAGTTGGATTACCACCTTCATTTCCTGGTTCTTCAGCATCCTTCTTTTCCTCTTCCCCTGATGGTTTGAATCCAACATCAGGAGAATTCTTTAAACTAGAAGAGAATAATGGATCTTTGCCAGGTACTGTCCCTATTCTAGCTTTACCTGCATCATCACATGCTTTTGTACCTTTCTTAGTAATTTTCCCTCTTTTGGAATTACCTCCAAAGGCAACAAATCCTCTATTGATTTGTTCATAATCTGTAAGATAGGATCTGTTTCCTATCATATGCCTAGAGCATCCACTGTCAATCACTCTTTTATCCTTCAAATCTTGTTGTGGATTGCCCTGCACATAGTAGTAAGAAAATTAGTTTCTTTTAGGGACCCAAGTCATTACTGACTTGGATCTACCTTGTGCATCAATATAGTCAAATCTTTTAAAGGACATTGATGTACCATTGTGTCTGGAGACATGGTCTAAAACTTTGTTCTTTGTTCTCTAAACCCAACATGATGAGGCCTTAACAACATTTCCATTGTTTCCCTTAACAGCACTAAGTACTGATTTTGGCCTAGCAGTATTAACCCTTGTTCCCTTAATAGTATTAATTTTTTTAGTGAAATTACTGTTATTAGCTGTTGTTATGTTGTTAAAAGGCCTTCTAGCAGTTGAATATGCATTATTAATAACATTTTTCATGGGTCCTACATTATTCACTGCTGTTCTTGGTTGAACAGTATTAAGTGGTCTAGCAGTATTAAGTGAAATTTAGCTAGACCTAGTTAAGACTGTTCTTGGAACCATGTTCCTTTTTGGACTAGGGTGAGTTAATTTAGAGAGATTCTATTTGTTCACCCTTTGAACATTGGTCCAAACTAGTTTTGAAAATCTTCCATTATTATACCAGTTATTGCAATCATTCTTCAAATGATCAAAACTACCACACACATGACAAGCTTTGTTGAACATCTCAAAATCACTCCCTAATTTTTGAGACATCTGTTGGTTCCAGTTTCTCTTGTTCCCTCTAGGACTAGGTGTGTTTTGCCTAATTTTATCAACTAATGTTTTCCTAGGAGATTTTACTTGCTCAGTAGACTTAACAAAGTTTATCTTAGTAAAACTAGGTGTATTAAACATCTCAACTTTTTTAACCTTAGGCACATTTTCTTCATCACTATCAGATACACAATCCTCAATAATTGGGGCTCCATTTTCTTTCTTAGCAGTCTTAGGTTCATTAGTCTTAACAGTAGGCTTTTCAACTATAGACTCACTAACAGACTCATTCACTTCCATAAAATCATCTAGACTATGATAAACTAAATCAGGTTTTGGTGGCATAAAATTCCCAGTATAGGGAGGTAAGACAGCATTATACCCTAATCCTGTTTTACACTTATCTATTATCTGACTGTCTAGAAGTTTACTTAGGCTTTTTGATGAATTTTCAAAATTTTGTACTGTAAGTAGAACTTTATCTTTTTCTTTTAAAGCTAACTCTAACTTCCTTTTAAGCTCTGTAATATATAAATATCTTAAATAGATTCCACATTTTAAGAGTTTTATATCTTCCTTATACACATACTCATTTTTCTTAAAGACTACCAGTCTAGCTTCTACAGATTCTAAACATGTTTTATAAGAGACAACACTTATCCTAGCTGTTCTTAAGTCTTTAACTAATTGTTCATTTTGTTCATTTAGATCTTTTACACATTCTAAGCAAGATGAACAACAATTTGAGTCATTAGATACCTCAGAGTTTGTAGAAGAACTTGAACTTGTTAAAGAATAAGCCATGAGAGTAAAATTGGTTAGACCTTCATCTGCTTGGTCACTCCAACCATAGCCAAAGCTATCACACTGAGATACTAAGGCATTTGAAGTAGTTTCCTCAACTGGCAAAGTCCTTCTGATAGGATCCATGTTCCTGCTGTCTTGATTCCTAGGTGCCCTACACTCCCTTGCAAAGTGTCCTCCCTTGTGGCAGTTGAAACACTCCACCTTGGACTTGTCAAACCCAATTCTTTCATTGTTGGCCATGTCCAACTTCCTTCCAGTATTCTTCAGGAATCTTCTTGCCCTCATAGTTAGCATAGCAATGTTCCACCTCAAGTCCATCTCTTCTACATCATCAGGATGGATTTGTTGTAGATCTTCATTATCATGTTATGGAATACTTGGTTGGCTAGCAAAGAAGGAATACATCATAGCATCACTTAAATTTTCAACAGTTGTTGAGCTATCAGCAGCACCCTAAGTGCTAGCAGTATTAACACCCTGAGAAGTATTAACTTCTCTAGTTGCACTATTTGTGGTTGAGCTAGATGTCCCCTTGACCTCTGACTCATAAGCCTTCAGGTTGTTAAAGAGGTCATCCAAACTCAATGTCTCAATCTCTGGTTTGTTCCTCCATATAATAATATGCATAGTCCATTCTTGTGACAAGCTTCTTAAGAACTTTTGATTAATGTCTTCTTAAGGGATAACTTCACCATGCATCTCTAGTTGACTAATTAGCTTTTGAAGCCTTTTATAGGTTTGCTCACTCACTTCTGTGCTAGATGCAGCAAAGTTTTCATATTGCTACTTCAGAAGATTTTTCTGAGTTTTCTTTATAGCACTATTACCTCCATATCTGTTCTCAATAGCCTGCATCAGTGTCTTAGCATCCTTGTATGAGTTGAACTTTAATTGATGCTCATAGCAAGTCCATCAACAAAGTTCTTATTGCCTTCAACTTTGTCCCACCCTTCATTGTGCCTTCCTCTTTAACACTTGTAGGAGGGATAACAGTCTCCTTACCATTAATAGTCTTTGTTATAAATGGGTGCATTACCATTTTCTATGATCTCCCATAGAGTGTAATCAATGCACTGTAGGTACTGCTCCATCCTCATCTTCCATAGATCATACTCACCAGGTTGGATTATGAGTAGCTTTATGGTTTGAGTAGATTGTGAATCCATTACTTCTTGAAAAAGTAGATCTTATATGTAGTAAAGTTTATTCTTATTCAAGGCTTCTCACAAGCTCTGATACCATTTGTTGATCCCAATAGAATAAATCTTGCTTAGCTTGTATAAGGCTAAGTTATATTGAATAAATCCAAAACAACTATGATAGAAACTTTGATTGTGAATATCAAAGACTATGCGGAATATAGTCAGTGGTATTTAGAAGAATTTTAATGAAACAATAATTAATAATAACAAACAGTTTAGTCTCAGTATAATATGAATACTCTTAATAGTGTTAGGGTTTACAAAACCTTGAAGCTAAACGACTTAGGTTAAACTATGATATGAGAGATATGCGATATATCTAACCTAATACCCTAGGACCTCCTTTTATACAGCAAGGAGTCCTACTGGGCTTACAATATATTCCTAACTTATCATGATCTTCTAATCAAATAACTTATACGTATCTTTTACAAAATTATCTCATTCATATCACATAAGCAATACTAACTTGATCTAACAGTACTAACTTATAACCAGCAGCATTAACTTTCTTAGCAGCATTAACTTTATATTAACAGCAGTAACTTCACATTAGCAATAGTAACCACTTAGTATATTTTCCTTGAACTTGTTGAGCAGCAGTAACTTCCACTAGCAGTCTTAACTTTTGCACTAGCAATATTAACCACTTAGAATAATTTCCTTGAACTTCATCAGTAGTAGAAACTATAACCAACAACAGTAACTTCAACAACACTAAGAAGTCTTTTAATCCCAACATTATCTTTTTATATTGAGCTTTTATTGGTGGTTTGTTTATTTTCTCTTCTGCTCTTTAAGATGCAAAATGCTTTCTTCTTTTCTCTAAGAGTTGTTGAAATAATGTAGCCTTTTCTTCAATAGATAACTCTTCTTGTTCTCGTGCTTGTAATCTTTCAGCCAATTGATAATCAACATAAATCTTTGCCTGTATATCATCCCATGTTTCAATCAAGGCAATATTGGCTTCTTTTTCTTTTTTAGATTTCTCTCTTGTAAGTCTTTCTTCTTCATCAAATTCAACTTGTAACTTTAAAGCAACTTCTTCATCAAAACTAATTTGATCTTTCTTCTTCATAGGCTTCACAGGTTCTTCTATCATTATTCCTTTACCCTTGTCCTGTGATTGTTGTGAAGAAATTGTTGTTGTTGTTGTATGATATGTGTAAAATACACATATCCGTTATTACCTAAATAGGCCCAATTAAACCCAAAACAGACCAAAAATGGTAAAAATATGCTTGTATTTGTGTTTTGTGTGTGCAGGTACGGATATATCAAAAATCACATGAAAACCATCAAAAACGGGCAAGCACGGACACGAGAACGGAAGAGTGAACAAAAGCCGAAAGTCAAAGTCAACCTTGGTCAAGCTTCAGTCAAAGAAAAGTCAACTCATGGTCAACAGAGTCAACCCACAAAAAGACAAAACCCAAAATATTTCAAAATTGTCCCTTAAGTTTCAAAAAGTTACACAATTGGTCCCTAAACCCTTAATGGGCCTTAAAACTCTAAAGCCCTACCCGGAAACCATTAAACCAAAAACCTAGTCCAAGCCCAAAACCAAAAGCCCAATATCCATAGCCCATTATCTTTTTTATAAACCACAGGGACCAAAAATGCCATTTATGAAAGTTGTTTTTACACTAAGATTTTAACAAACCAAAGAGAGGGACCATATTTGCAATATCTCCAAAGTTTTAAACTGGATTACCCCTTTACAGTTAAAACAAGCGGGAAAGTGAGAACACTATTCACCCATCGTCCCCAACATTAACCCAAGGTAAATCAAAGGGCTTTCCCCAATTGATGGGCAATTAAGGTAATTCAAGTGATCGCATATAAGATGGCAGGGACAAATGGGTCAAATCAAAGCATCTCATTAGCTCACTTAAGCAAGAGGCCACGTGGCTATGGAGAAAGCACAAAGGGAATGAAATTTTTGGACTGAATTCACTCAGAGAGAAAGCACAAGAGCATCACAACGGATTGCCACGTTGGCAATCCGTGTGAGCTCTATTTTTGATCTAACGGTGGAAAAGTGGATTTCAATGATTGAAGAATGATCAAGGGATGATGTTGACAGGAGCGTCTAACAGAAATCAAGACCTAGAAGCTTCTCAGCAAGGCTATATATAGGCCTCACCTCTCACACACATTTATCTTCTTTCCTTGTAATTTTTAGCTTAAAAATTTAGCTTATGTAGTTTTTTTTTAAATGTAATTTTCTTTTAGTTATTAAGCTCTTGTAATTTGTTATTCTCAAGTATTGTAATCTGAATTTTATCATTAATATAAGCTGAGTTTTCATTTAATCCTGTTTTGATCCTAAGTTTTAATATCTTAAAGTTACTCATAAGCTCTCATAAGCTCAATATAGCTCATCCAAGTCTATAAGCTTGGATTTGAGCTTAAAAGGGACTTAATATACTTAAATACTTAAAATCTGTCAATCACCTTTGCTTTGGACTTTTGGAAGGGAGATCAATAATGGAAGGATCTCCATGGACTAATACTGGCTTATTTTAAATAAGCCAGAGCTTGTAGCAAAGCTCTAAGAGCATTCTAGCTTCTGTTAAGCTGAAGCTCAAGTAAGTTTCTCTTTTAAATTCCTTTTGTCTTTAATTTCTAGCATAAATAGTAGTTAAGGTGCTTATTAGCTTAGATTTGCTTATTTGCTGTTTCTAGTTGCTTATTAGTACTTATTTGCCCTTATTCTAGCTTATTAAGTGTGTTTTATAATCTGTTTTTGCTTATTATATCTTAGATCCTAGAGTTCTTCTTTGCTGTCATTAAAAACCATAAAAAAACCAAAAATAGTAGAAAATAGAGTAGATCTTTGATTGTTGCTTATTTAGCTGTTAAATCATGTTTGTCAAGTTTGTTAAAAGTTCATGGATGTCTGGTATCAAGGTATAAATAAGTAGATTTCATTTTAAAGCTCATTTTGAATTTGTCAATATCCTAAAGGAGTATTTGGATTAAGCTTAATTGACCACTAAAAGTCAAAGAAATTTGGGAAGTTCAATTTGGACAACTGAGTTTTCAGGAATAAATGAGTTTTAAAAAGGTTTTGAAAGTTACTTTAGATTTTTAAGCATTTTTGAGCTTATTCTCTTAGGCTGTGCACCAGGGTACTTGTATATCTTTTCTTTGTAAGTAAAAGCTTGATCCAAGCTTTCCTAGATTTGGACATGGATTGTTAAGAGTTTATACACTCTATTTGAGTACTTTTAGTGCAGTAGCAACCACTCTAGTTGCCTGCACTTATGCTTTGGCTTTTTCTCATTTGCACTTGTAGTGGTAACAAAGTTACCACTACTGTCACCTTTTGGTTTCATCTAGCTTAAGTAAACTTAGGATTTAGGGTTATAATTTCATGTAGCTCATAGATTAGTTGTAGGTTAACATAGTTTAAGCATTATTTTCAATTTCTTATCTAAATTTCTAGTGTAAGTTTGCTTTTAAAAGTTCATTAAAAAAGCCAAAAGCCAAAAACAGTAGAAATAGTTTTTTAAGCATTTAGGATTTGATTTTTTAGCTATTAGTTGTTAGTTTTTGGATTGAAACTCATAGCTTATAAGAACTAGATAATAATTCAATAAGCTTAGCTTCTACCTTTTAATTTTTTTTTAGTTTTAATAGCTTAACTAAATTTGAGTTTTTTTAAGTCATTTTCTTAGTTTTACTAGTTGCTTTCAATTTTCATTAGCATAAGTTCTAGCTCAAATTACATATCATTCTAGATAGTAGGATCATAAGCTTCATAGTCATTTCTCATTTTAAATTTGAGCTAATATGAGGGCTGTACAAGCTTTTAAGTGTCAACAAAGATTTTCTAGCTCAAAAGCTTAGCTACTGATTCAGCAGCTTTCATAAGCTCTTTTTGAGCTTAAAATTGATTTTCAGCTTAAGTTGTCTTCACAAAAAGTGCTCAAAAATAAGTCCTCTTTAAGTCCTAATATTCAGTTTTTCATAAAAGTAAAAAAATAAAAAAAGTGCAAAAAGAGGGTTAACCAATTCGAACTGAGACCTCCTATGGAAAGCACACACACTCTTACACTGCCCTTAGTACTTTACACCCTGTTTTAGTTTACTTCATTCAAATCGTTAACCACATTTACTTTTCCTATTTAATAATAAGCGTAGCTTATCTACGGGCTTATGGGCTTATTAGTGTAGTTTTTTGGTTTCTTCTTATTTTTTCCTCTTGTATCTGCTAGCCTTTTAAGATTTAACTTGAATTTTTCTATATTTTTTCTAGCTTATAGATTAATTTTATTCATTTTTCTAAAGTTTGTAATTTCGAAATCATAAAAAATAGAAAAAAGTTTTAAAAAATTACAAAAAAATAGTTTTTAGGTTTATAAAAAATAGCTTTAGATTTACATAAAGAAAAATCATTTTCACTCTTTTTAAATTTTAAATTTCATTTTTAGGCTTTTATTTTTAATTTTAAAAATAGGAATTTAATTTTTAAAATAGTTAAAAATAGTTTTCTTAGTTTTTATAGTATTTTAGACTTTTCTAAGTTTAAAAATTATTTTTCCCAATTTTTAGGACTTTATTTGCTAATTTTTTAGGATTTAATTAGATTTAAATAGTTTTTAATTAATAAAAAATTCAAAAATAATCAAAAAAAATATTTTTCTTTTTCTTAAAATTTTCTTTTGTCCTATTTTAGGTTTAGAAACTTAGTTTGCATTTTTAGGACTTAATTTTGATATATTTGCTTATTTGTCGCGTTTTATTTGTTTCCCGTTAAAGTGTTTAAGTGTTTAATTGCTTTTAATTGTTCAAATTTAATTGTTGCTTTTATTTCATAGTCATAGATCATCAAAATATCTTTGTTCTCATTCAAATCATAATCCAAGCTTAAACGTGGTTTCAATTGCACAAGTCGTTGGGGAAACGACCCGGGTGATCAATCTTACCCGGTTTAATATACGTATTATATATTATATTATATATATTTTTTTTTAAGATTGAATTTTATCAGGTTAACTTGGTAATTTTCTTAATTGCTCTTTGGAATATTATTATTATAGTATATTTTACAAGTGTATTAAAACTCACAATCATTGTAGATTTACCTGGCTCTTGAAAAACAATCCCTTTCAACTTGGTTTTTGAAGTTTTTAATGCTTCAAGTGCTTGAGCCAAAGTAATTTCTTCAATAGTTAATGTAACAATTGTTGCAGCAGTACTAACTTAAGCAGCATCAACTACTTATTCAACAACATTTTCATTTTGCTCTGCAACAAACACCACCTCACCATTTAAAGCATCCACATCAAACATCTATTTGTTAGCATCATCTTGAACACTAACTAGGTTAATTTATTCATCTACATCAATAGCATTAATCCTCCCCTGCTTGGATGTATCCTCACCCAAACTTTCTTCATCTCCAGAGGATTCTACCATAGCTGTCAAACCAACTTTGTATAATCTCTTCAGCTATTGAGTTCTTGACCTATTTTTCTTTTCAAGCTTCTTACCATTCTTTTCAAACTATGCAATTCCAATAAATGTTTGAGAGGTCTTTGTATTACTCTAATCAAGAACCCTGTTTTGTAAATTGGTACATAATGCCATCAATTCCTTAAGTTTAAGTCTATCTTCATCACTTTAAAGTGTGTTACCTCTTGCGAGCAGTGAATCACTAAATGTTTAGATACATTCTTAAACCTAGTTTGAGCAATTGTATCCCCATGGTTTCTTGGCACCTGGGACCGCCACCTGAAGTTAGTTCCTAAGGAACTAGATCCATTAGGTGTTGCCTTTGATCGAGTATTTTGTGTTTAAGTTATGTTACCACTGTCTTGATCGTACTACTAACTAGAAGACCTAGTGGGCCGCCCTCACCAAACGACACCCAACTCCTTATGGCCAGCCTCACTGCAACAATATTCCCATAGGATCACTAAGACTGAGGTAACATGAGTGTCCCTTTCTTTTAGGCTTCCTATTTTTTGTGTCTTTAGAGGTTGATTTATGATTGAATATGAGGGTGTGTGATGAGATCATTTGATTTGCTGAACTACACCCAATTCTAATTGTTTTGTACCACCATTGTTGGAAATAAAGGTGGTTACTACTACTAGAATACTTTTTACTACCCATTCATATTTGCAAAAGATCTTTTTAGTGTAAGAGGTGCAACATAAATTCTCATATGAGTTGAACATATCATCAAGTTTTAGTTCCAAAAATACGACAAATAACTTGGAACATCAAAAATTTGCCAAACAAATTATCCAAGTGTTTCTAATCCATACTATCAAACATGTATTTGAAAAGTTAAACTATTGATTTGTAGCCAAACAGAAAATTGCAGATGACAAAGTACTACTAAACTCGTTTCCATGCATTATGTCTTTGACTTAGACAATTGTATAAAAGTGAAGAGAAATTTCCATTATGGGGAAAAGAATGGCTTATAGAAAGTCAGCTTTTATGAAATTATCTCATACCCCATCATTGTAAGTTGTTCAAAGATGGTAGAATTTGGTAGACAATCAACACCTTCTGCATCTTCTAGTTGAAGATCTCTTCTAACAGTTGATTCAGTGATGATTATCTTCTTGCCATCTACTAGGGCATGCAATTGTACTTCCCCATTGATAGTTTTGGCCTTGACAGTAGACCATAACTGTTCGATACAAGAAATATATATTGTAGGATTAACAGTTAGTGCATACTTTATAGGGTGTGCATTTAAAAAATCCACAATTTGTTTAAACCCATCACTCTCTTTGGGTTTAGACAAAAATGCAACCATGTTCTGAGTATCCGCAAACTTTAGATTCGCCATTTGTGTTGGGTTTTGATAATGGATGATAAAATTGAGTTAGGGTTTGTAGTTAGAGAGTATTTGAAAGAGTAAAATTGATTAAAGGATCGATTGAAACCTTTAATCAAAGTATTTATGAAAATACCCTCAACAGCATTAACTTTCACCCAGCAGTAGTAAGTTATGCCTAGCAGCATTAACTTTGAGTACCAGCATTAACTCCAATTCCATTTTAAACAGCTTTTCCATCATCAATTTAACACTTTTCTTTGATTTTCCTACAAAATGTTAGTCTAAAAACCAAGAAAACACAAGCCATAGCAATTTTCACAATTATCACAATATTAATTATACCTAACAATATTAAGTAAAACTAACAGTAGTAACTCAGCAGTATTAAGTATAACCAACTGTATTAATTATACTTAACAGTAGAAACTTTTAATGACATGAGTAACAGTACTAATTCATACAAAACTTTACAAAAACATAAAGTGATAAAAGACTTTAAAGATTCATCATTCCAATACTAACAATCAAATATTGAAATCTACTTACATTAAAAGATTTTGTAAGCAAATCTACAACATTCTTGTCAGTATGGATTTTGACCATTTGAATCAATTTGTTTTCATTGCAATCTCTAATAAAATGATGTCTGATCTCTGTATGCTTTGTTTTTTGAATGAAAAACAGGATTTTTAATTATGCAAATAGTATTGTTATTGTCAATAAAGATCTTGGTATGTATAAAATTGTACCCATAATCAAGTATTTAATTCTGAATCCAAAGCACTTGTCCATAGCAACTTGAAGCAGCCACATACTCAGCTTCTATTGTGGAATTTGCAACCATTGTCTGTTTCTTGCACTGCCATGATATTAATCTACATCCAAGGAATTGACAACCTCCTGTTGTAGGCTTCCTATCCAAGCTTTCTCCAGCATAATCACTATCAGTGTTTGCTACCAATCAAAAGGAGAATCTTTTGAATACCAAAGGCCCAATTTTGGTTGACCTTTTAAGTACCTAAAAATCCTTTTCACAGCATGAAGATGTGAAACCTTTGGATTGACTTGGTATCTAGCACAGGCACACACTGTAAACATGATGTCAGGTCTTGAAAATGTAAGATACATCAATGAACCAATCATTGACCTATACATACGAACATCCACTTCTTCACCATCTTCATCCTTGAACAGAGGCTTTTGAGTTTCCATTTGTGTGCTTGCAGTCTTGACTTTTGTATACCTGAATTTCTTTAAAATTTCCTCAACATATTTATCTTGACTAATAAATATGCCATCCTTCTTCTGCTGCACTTGTAATCCCAAGAAGAATGTAAGCTTTCCCATAGAACTCATCTAAAATTTCTCATGCATCAACTTCTCAAATGCATTGCATAGTTCATTATTTGTTGAACCAAAGATGATATCATCCACATAAACATGGACCAGCAAAATATCACCTTTGTGCCTTTTGATGAATAAGGTCTTGTCAATTTTCCCTCTTTGAAACCTATTATCCAATAGATATGTTGACAAGGTTTCATACCAAGCTCTAGGAGCTTGATGTAGTCCATACAGTGCTTTTTCAACCTTGTATACTCTATCAAGAAAGTTTGGATCTTCAAATTCTGGTGGTTGACATACATACACCTCTTCTTCAATCTTCCCATAGATAAAAGCACTTTTTACATCCATTTGATACACCACAAAATCTTTAAATGAAGCATAAGCTAAAAATAGCCTAATTGCTTCAATTCTTGCAACAGGGGCAAAGACTTCATCATAATCAATCCCTTCTTCTTATGTGTATCCTTGAGCAACCAATCTTGCTTTATTTCTTATCATAATTCCCCTTTCATCCTTTTTATTCATGATAACCCATTTAGAGCCTATAGCCCTTTTTCCATTTGGTAAATCCACTAAAGTCCAAACTTCATGTAACTTAAATTGTAGAAGCTCTTCCTGCATAGCCTCTATCCAGATTGGATCCTTCAATGCATGAATTACCTTTTTGGGTTCTTCATGTGATAAAAAGCAAGCAAACAAGCAGTTTTGAAGGTCTTTATGGTTTGTTCTTTGTTGAATAGTACTAACAAACCCATGTTCCTTTAAATTCTTTGACATCTTTCTTGTTTGTGTAGCTGATTGCAAATCTCCAATCACTTGATCAAGAGGATTATCTTTATGAATTCTTGTAGTTTGAATAGGACTGACTTGGATTGTTGTATCCAAATTGTTCATGTCATCCATTGCACCATCATCTTCATCATTTCTTGAGAAGTCAAATATGCTATAAACTTCCAAAGCAGGCATATTTGGATCAAATGGAAGTTCAATGCTTGTTTTTCCACCAACAGCATTAACTTCATTTGTGCTAGCAGCATTAACATTGTTAGTGCTGTAAACATTATCTTCCTTCTCTTGATCATTACATTCACCATCTTTTCTTGGATCTTCATCAACCTTCTTTCCATCATCATTTGAAGATTTTGATCCATCATCATGAGAACTCTTTGGATCTTGGGAATATGGTAGATTAGTAGTCCATAATGGTAGCAAAATGTATTCTTTGACAAGTTCTGTCTCCTTTCTAGCTTGACCTGCATTATCACTTGCTTTTGTACCTGCAAAACCATTAGACTGTGTACCTGCAACAATTGGCTCATAATTCATTGTTCTTGTTAGTGCATCTATATCAAATAGCCAATCTGGTCCACTACCTAGAGCATTAGATGTACTCTTACTAAACCTAATATGCAAGTTTTCTTCCACTATCCTTGTTCTACTATTCAATACTCTAAAGGCTTTACTATTCAAAGAGTATCCAACAAAGAAACCTTCATCAGCCTTACCATCAAATTTGCCTAAGTGATCTATGGTACTAATAATAGTAACAGGACACCCAAATGGTCTCATAAAACTTAAAGTTGGTGTTCTACCATGAAAAAGTTCATATGGGGTCTTGTTATGAGGCTTAACTACTAACACTCTATTTTGCACATAGCAAGTAGTATTAACTGCTTCTGCCCAAAAAGTAGTTGGCAACTTAGAATCAGCTAGCATAGTACTAGCAGCCTCAATTAGTGTCATATTCCTCCTCTTAGTAACTCCATTTTGTTGAGGAGTTATAGCTATACTAAATTGTCTCAAAATACCCTTCATCTCACAAAACTGATTTATTTCTCTTTTTTTGAACTCAGTCCCACTATCACATCTAATCACCTTAACCTTGTGATCTACTAGATTTTCTATACCAGTTATAAAGGACTTATGAATGCCACTAGTCTCATCCTTAGTAGCTAGAAAGAAAACCCATGTAAACCTACTGTAATCATCTGTGACAACTAGGCAATAAATTCTCTTCATAAGGCTTTTTACAAATGTTGGACCAAACAAGTCCATATGCAACAAATGTAAAGGAAGACTGATTGAGTTCTCTGTTTTGGACTTAAAATAGGCTCTGTGCTGCTTTCCCTTTTGACAAGCAACACAGGTTTGATCATTTTCAAAAAGTTTGGAAGGTAAACCTCTTACAAGATTTCCCTTAACCAATTTATTCATAGTTTTAAAATTTAAGTGACCTAGCCTTCTATGCCAAAGTTTAGATTCATCAAATGTGGCTTTTGTAAAAAGGCAAGTTAAACCTCCTTTAGGAACTATGTTCTTTAAATCAACACTATACATATTGTTCTTTCTAGGAACTCTAAGTAAAACTTGACTTTCATCAATTAACTTAAAGTTTGGAGATAATACAATACATTCAGTGTCATTAAAAAGAACACTTTTCTTTTTATCACACATTTACGAGACACTAAAGAGATTAAAATTTAACTCTCTCACAAAATACACATTTTCAAAATCTAGATTACCAGTTTTAATGGTACCTTTTCTTGTGATTTTCCCTCCTTTGAGGTTCCCTCCAAAAGAAACATATCCTCCATCTATCTCTTCATATTCTGTAAGATAAGACATGTTCCCTGTCATGTGCCTTGAGCATCCACTATCAATCACTCCTTGATCCTGTAAATCCATTTGTGGATTGCCCTGCACATTAGATAAGAAAATCAGTTTATTTTGGGAACCCAAACCATCACTGACTTGGATCTGCCTTGTGCATCAACATAATCAAACTTTTTTAAGGTGATTGATGCACTATTGTGTTTAGAAACATGGTCTAAAACTTTATGCTTTGGTTTCCAAACCTAACAAGCTGAGGCCTTAACAGCATTAAAATTATTTCCCTTAACAGCATTAACTACTGCTTTTGGCCTAGCAGTATTAATTTTTTTACCCCTAACAGTATTAATCCTTTGATCAATATTACTGTTTTTAAATGTTGCGTTCTTATGAATGGGCCTCTTAACAGTTAAATGTGCTGTTTTAGAAAGATATGACATTGGTCTAGCAGCATTCACTGTTGTTTTTGAGTGAGCAGTATTAACTTGTCTAGCAGTATTAACTAATAGTGCTTTTTTAGAAATATTTTGTCTAGCAATATTAATTGATACTAAGCCAGACTTCATTAGTATTGCTCTTGGAACCATGTTATTTTTAGCATAGGGGTGAGTATTTTTAGCAAAGTTTTGATGATTCACCCTTTGAGTATTGTTCCAAACAGGTTTTACCATCCTTTGATTTTGAAACTGTTTTTGATGGTAATTGCAATCAACCTGCAAATGATCAAAGCTTCCACACACATAACATGCCTTATTAAACATCTCAAAATTGCTTCCTAGTTTTTGAGACATCATATTGTTCTAATTTCTTTGGTTGCCTCTTGGACTGTGAGTGTTTTGCCTAGGTTGCTCAACTTGTTTAACAGTTTTCCTAGTAGTTTTTTCTTGTTGTTTAGATTTGACAAACTCTTTCTTAACAATACTAGGCCTAACTATTTTCTTTTCAATTTTAGGCTGAGACACATCCTCTTCCTCATCATCTAACACCCATTCTTCAATAATTGGGGCATCATCATTCTTCTTAACTACCTTAGGCTTTTCTTCACTAGACATAGCTTTACAGTTCTCAACTACAGGCTCATTAACAAACTTATCTAAACCAGTAAAAGACAAGTCAGGTGTTGGAGGCATGAAATTTCCTGTGTAGGGAGGTGGAACTGCATTATAATTTTCATAGCCTAGACCTTTCTTGCAATTGTCAACTATCTGACACTCTATGAGCTTGTTTAAACTTTTAGATGCATGTTCAAATTTATCTACATTAAGTTGAATGCCATCTTTTTCTTTTTGAACTATTTCAAGCTTCTTCCTAAGCTCTCTAATAGTTATTTCTCCTAAATGAATTTCAAATTTCAAGCCCTTAATATATTATAAAGAAATAGACTCATTTACTTTATAAACTTCAAGTTTTTCTTCCACTGACTCTAAACCTATCTTATAAGCTAGAACCATTAACACAGATTTCTTTAAATCTTTTAATAGTTGATCATTTTGAGATTTAAGAAGTTTAATAGTTTCCAAACAAGATTTTGAACAAATAGAATCATTGGATACCTCTGAGTCAGGGTTTGAAGATGAGAAATCCATGAGTGCATAATTAGGCCCTTCCTCTGCCTGATCACTCCAGTCATATCCACCAAGACCATCACATGACACTAAAGCTGTGGAAGTAGATATTTCCATAGACACACTCCTTCTTGAGCTTTCCTTGTTCCTGTTGTCTTGATTTCTTGGAGCTCTACACTCCCTAGCAAAATGTCCCCTTTTGTGGTAGTTGTAGCACTCCACTTTGGACTTATCAAAACCAATAGTCTCATTACCATTAACAGTAAGATTCCTTCAGGTATTCTTTAAAAAAATTCTTTGCCCTCATAGTCAACATGGAATTTGCCATCTCAAATCCATCTCTTCCATGTCATTCTGGGATGATTTGTTTCTAGTCCCATGTACAAGTTGGGATATTTGAGTTTACTAGCAAAGAATGCTAAATAAACAGCCATCAACTCAAGTTATTCAATATTTGTAGAGTTAGCAGCATTAACTTGAGTGTTAGCAGTAGAAACTCCATGAGCAGTATTAACTGCTTCATTAGTGCTGATAGTGTTGTTATTTGAAGAGGACACAAAAGCCATGTTCCTTGTGCGTGAACTTAAGCTGACATCCCTTTAATTTCTGGTTCATACACCTTGAGGTTGTTGTAGAGATCATCCATATAACACCCCGTGTTTTAGGGTTATTGACGTCGTCAATAAATCCGCAATGTATCTTTTAGTATTGTACGCGTTTGTTTAAAATCGTAAACGTTAAGTTAAATCGCGTATGCCAAAAATTATCGTTCAATATAAACGGACATCAAATAATTAAATGTTTACATCAAGCAAGTATTAAATAATTATTTTGAGAATAATTATGGTCTTTGTTTATTTTATTTTTATCGTTTGCGTAAAGTGTTTACGTTTCGCGATAAATTAAGTTTAGGCATACCCGAAACCGCCAAAACTTTTCTACGCTTCAACAAATACCCACTTTTATACCCAATACATAAAAGTTACAAAAATATATCATATATATCATACATAGGACGAAATTGTTGCAATTTATACAAGAAATATAAGAAAATTTTTGCAAGTTGGTCTTTGTACATCAACCTAGCATTAAACATAACCATTACATGTTCCTTGACCATTTCTTTCTTCCTTAAGACCATGAACCTTGTCTCTTTGAATACTATTGCAATCTTTTGACCATTTTATATCTTATATGTGCAAGTATTCATGAGAGATAGCACATACATGCAAGACTTAGCCAAAAATCAAACAAAAACACTCTCTTCCTCCCTCTTGCACCCCACGGCTCAAAACCATCCAAAGAAATAAACCATACAAAATTTATACAACCTATACAAGCCATTACACATCCATCCTAAGATATACTAAGGCATTTGCAAGCATTGGTTAACCATATTCAAGCTTTAATCAAGAAAAGGGAAGCTAAGGTTTATTTAAGAAAACTAGGGTTTTCTTTGGTGCAAGCTTTGGATTTTTATCTAAACAAGGGTTTAGATTACATTGATCATCATCATCATACACCATAAGGTCATCTAGAACCCTTTATGTTCTTTCAATATTCATTTTATGCATATGTTAGTTCTATTGTAGCTTAAATCACCATGTAGGATTTTTAACATGTAAATGGAGTTTTTACTTGTAATGATCATTTTGCACACTATTATATATGTGGAGATATTGCTAATATCATGTTAAAAGGGATGAGAAAGTATTATACCATATTAAGTTGGTGTAAAAATGATTAACTACAAAAGTAGTAAGGTATAAAAGCAAGGTTAAAAATGGATTCAACAAGGTCACTCAAAGATTCTGTCCAAAATTCGTATATATAACACATTATTTTATATTTTTATAAAGTAGTATGATTCACGACGATTCCGAAAAGGTAAGAAACTTGTCAAACGGATTTATAACGAAAAAGTTAGAGCGAAAACGAGGTATATATTCGAGGTATAAAAATCCAGCATTTGTTAAGTTAGTGGTTTCTGTCAGGATTTTAAGATGGTATTTGCGGCACTTTCGAGTCCGTTTCGGCCTTCGGCCGAAACATGAAAGTCGTTCGGAAGGTCGTTTTACTTCCCCGCGAGGTTCTTTAAGTCTAAAAGCGAGTGATAACGGGTCGTAAGGCGGGGGCAAAATCTGGCTTTTTGGTAATTAATACACTGCATCAGATCTGATGCGAGTGCTTTTTCGCCCATTTCGGTCGAGTTTCGGGTCTCGGACAGAACTGGAAAGTTGTTCAAAATATCGTTTCGCATAAATTCTCTTTAGAACCCGAGTCATGAAAATGTGATTTAGTGGGTCATTATAGTCGGGTCAGACTTAGAAAATAAACTATAACACTACCAGGAGTAACTAATATACTACCAGTAGTAATAACTATAACTACCAGGAGTAACTACAACACTACCAGGAGTAACTAATACCCTACCAGGAATAACTATAATTACATTATTCAGATATTTATAAATGTTTTACAATTATAAATATGTTTTCACTCAAACAATTAGATGGTGATTAGCTAAATAGACTTATGCATGGTAGAGATTACTCAATGTGATTAGTACTTATACGACCTTAAATTAAATAGGTTGCATTCGACGATTTGCGTGACGCATTATTTGTGATACACTTGGCATTTGCTCACTCAAGGTGAGTTCATAGCCCCACGTTTTACATGTTTTTGTTTTATAAAGTTTTTGGGGTGAAAAACATGCAATGCTTTACAATTGGACACAAGTGGTTAAGTTTCATGTTATGATTACGTGTTGCCTAAGTAGCGATAACCCATATCTGAGCCCATTATCATGAACTGTCAATTATGTTGACCCTTTTAAGCATGTTTTTCTCAGGAGAATTAGATGCTTGGCCTATTTGAGGAACATTGGAGTCCAAACTTTTCAAGAATACTTTTCAAACGACACTTATAGGTCGTTCTCTTCTGACTGGTGCAATGGTACTATGAAGTAACGCTCACGGAAACATATTCCGCTGCGACCCATTTTTGGGGGTGTTACAATCCATGCTCATTGTATCCAAATCAGCTTTATTCCTCCACACAACAACATATGTGTTCCACTCAGGTGACAAACTTCTTAATAACTTTTGATTAACATCTTTTTGTGAAAGCTTTTCATCCAAAAGCTTCAACTGACTCACAAGCTTTTGAAGCCTATCAAAAGTTTGATCAAGCATCTCTAAGCTTGGAGCAGTGAAGTTTTCATCCAAAAGCTCCAACTGACTCACAAGCTTTTGAGTCATTTTAGTAGCTGCTTTCTCACCAAATATCTTTTCAACAGCTTCCAGCAACTTCTTAGCATCCTTTATAGAGTTAAACTTTAACCGAGTTCATTAGGAATGCCCATCATTAGAGTACTTCTAGCTTTCACCTCCAATCTTCTCTGAGCCTTTTCTTCAGCAGTTGTAATAGGAATCACTGTCACAACACCATCCACAATTGTTGTTTTTGGCAAGGGTGCACCATTATCTATGAATTCCCACAGTGCATAGTCTATCATCTAGATATATTGTTCAATCCTCATCTTCTAGATCTCAACTTTCAAAGACATACTTTTCAAACAAATACACTTATAGGTCGTTCTCTTCTGACTGGTGCAAATGGTAGTTATGAAGTAACGCTCACGGAAAACATATTCCGCTGCGACCCATTTCTTGGGGTGTTCTAATCCTGCTCATTGTATCCAATCAGCTTTATTCCTTCCAACAACAACATATGCTGCCATGTGTTCCACTCTAGGTGACAAAAACTTCTTAATAACTTTTGATTAACATTTCTTGTGAAGCTTTTCATCCAATAGCTTCAAACTGACTCCAAGCTTTTTAAGCCTATCAAAAGTTTGATCAAGATCTCTAGCTGGAGCAGTGAATTTTCATCCAAAAGCTCAAACTGACTCACAAGCTTTTGAGTCATTTTAGTAGGGGTTTCATTTCTCACTAATATATCTTTTCACAGATTCCAGCAACTTTTAGCATCCTTTCATAGAATTAAACTTTACCGAGTTCATTAGAAAATGCCCATCATTAAGGTACTTCTGTTTCACCGACAATCTTCTCTGAGCCTTTTCTCCGAGTTTTAATAGGCATCACTGTCACAACACGACCACATTGTTGTTTTTGGCAAGG
Organism: Tanacetum coccineum; assembly: GCA_026074375.1. Taxonomy (NCBI): domain Eukaryota; kingdom Viridiplantae; phylum Streptophyta; class Magnoliopsida; order Asterales; family Asteraceae; genus Tanacetum; species Tanacetum coccineum. Next base: position 62,510 of record BQNB010008639.1, read on the forward strand.
GTGCAACAATTTCTCTATGAATTCCACATGCATGTCTATCATCTAGATATAATGTTCATCCTCATCCTCCAAATCTCATACTTCCATAGGTTTGAGCATCGAGAACTTTGGATGCAGCATATTGTGCAGAATCTTGATGCACTTATCTTTTAGCATAAAGATATTGTGTATAAAAAAATAGGTTCTTCTCTTTCAATGCTTCTTAACAAGCTCTGATTACCCACTTGTTGATCCCATTTAATAGATCTATTCATAATGAGTGTATAGGGTTTAGATCTATTAGATAAATCTACACAACTATAGTATAAAGCTTTGTTTGAATGTATTATAGATTATCCGGAATCTTAATCTTTATTATTAAGAAGCATTTTCAATGAACAATAATTCAATAAACATTACAATTCAACAAATATAGCTTCATTTTTTATTATTTATATACATACGAATACTCTCGAAGTATTAGGGTTACAAATACACTTGAAGCTAAGAATTATACGACTAGATTTATTTTTGTTTTGGTACGTTATATTGGTATTGATATATCAATATCATATTCCATAGGAACGCCTTTTATACACCAAGGAGTCCTACTCGGCTTACAATACTTTCCTAAGTATATAAAATCTTTTCTATAAATAACTCATACATATCAAGTAAGCAGTACTAACAAACAGTACTAACTTACACTAGCAGTACTAACTTAATACTAGCAGTACTAACTACTTAGAATATTTTCTTGAGCAGTAGTAACTCTTCAGCAGCATTAACTTCAAGCAGTCTTTGTACTAGCAGTAGTAACTTTCACTAGCAGCATTAACTTTTGTACCAGCAGTAGTAACTACTTAGTATATTTTCTTTGAAGTTCATGAGCAGCACTAACTTCATCAGAGCAGTATTAACATAAACTTGAGCAGCAATAATTCAAACAACATCAAGAAGACTTTTAATCCCAACAAAGACAGACTCGTGCAACAAACAAATAAAATGCGACAATCAATTAAAATGACCGGGTTGTCTCTCGGGAAGCACTTTTGTTGTAGCTGGTCTTTAAGTTTGACCTTTTTCCTCTTCAACATTTATCATCTGGTGTTGTCACGACCCATCCTTCATCTATGAGACGTAAAAGTTCTCGATAAGCATCGAGGCTATCCTTTGAATGGTTGAGGTATTCGGACTCTTTCATGGTAATATACTCCTCGTCATTATCGAACGAGTATTTCATCATCTCGAATCTCCTGATTTTGTAGTTTGATGGTTCAGGATTTCGATTACCCTTATGTTCTTTATGTCCTTGATTTTCTTGAATGTCACTGACGTTGTTTGCTTCATAATTCCTTCCAGATATACGGTTAACGTCAAGAAAAGGATTGCTGGTCCATTCGGTTTTCGTATTAGCATACGGTCCCCGTCTGAAACTTTCCATACGAGTAAATAAAGAGATCTCGTGAGCATTCACCTTCCACCAACATTCTTGTAGTTTTACCAGTACTTCATAATCTAGCTCGTGGAAGTTTTCAAAGCAGCTTTTTAACCATCCGCATAATTTTATTACCCCGGGAGTCGCGTCTCCCCACGATCCTTCAATTTTAGCCTTAATTGTAACATACCGCTCTGATAAAGAGACCAAGAGTTACGTTATGGTGTCAAATCAGAACATATATAAAAGCATGCGGAAGACTTTATTAAATAAAAATACTAAGTCATAAAATAAAATGACTTCCTACAGTATTAAATTCCAACAAAGTCAAATGAAAGAAATATTCAAAAGGAAAGGTCTTAAAACATAAATCAAAATAAAAAGGGTTCTTCTAAAGGTGGGTCCACTAAAAGCTCCTATTATCAACACTCATATCCCAGCTTCTCGCTTAGTACCTTCCGCAGGAAAAGAAAACGCGGCTGAGCTAACGCTCAGTGAACAGATATAATAATAATAACGGAAATAAAATGAAGGTTTGAACGAAACGGATCCCGAGAATCTGCTAAACAAATGTCATACGAAATAATAAGCGATGATCAAGAATTAAGGATAACAAAGGAGTGCCCACGAGCTCGAAACAAAAGTCTAAAGCATGCCACACGCTTATACTACATAATCCAACATACATCGTATCATATTTTATCATATAAAATTGTACATGGGAGCTGCAGACTCCAGATGTACCCTACAAAATGTGAAATGGGGTGTATTGCACACACACAACCATTCACCTGAACTGAACGGAACAAAGTACCTAGGATGCATCCATACGCTCCCTGCAAAACAAAGATATATCCATATACACAAGCACTATGGCGAGTGTACGAACATATATAATCAAATCATAATAAGTGCACATACAAAAGGGAACGCCGTGGACCAATCACACCGCCACAGATAGTGTCATGCCATTGGTGCATCAATGACATGGTCATGGTACCTCCATGACTAGATACAAATAGCTCGGGCAAAGAGATAGGCAAAAGATAAGTGAACAAGTTTCAAATAATCCAAATATGGAAACGAATCTAGTAGCATATTCCAAACAAGAACCAACAGATAATTACAAACGAATATCGAATCAATTGGATTGTCATCATCAAATGAGTCATGATTACGGATAGCAAGTTAAAGGAATATCAAACGAATATCAAATACATCAAGTAGCCAAACAAATGAGAATGAAGTGTCCTTACTAAAAGGACGGAATATCTGTACCTTAACGAATAAGCAAAGGAGAAACGGACACGAAGACAATAGATGTAACACCCCCATTTTTACAATATAGCAGCGGAAGCTAATCTGGGGTATTATTTCATGGATACAACAATCATAATCATAGAAAATGACCCAAAAGAGACGTTTATTCAAAAGATATGTTATCATTCATTTCAAATTAGAGTTTTACAAAGGCAGGTCCCAAAATCTAGAAACATAAAATGTGAATGATAACAAGTTTTAGCCATCTTTATGTCCATGCCACTCCATGCCATAAGTTGCTCAATTACCTGAGATAAACATGCATAAAAAGGGTCAACACAAAGGTTGAGTGAAATTCATAGGTTTGAAATGTAATAGTTGAATACAAGTTATAGTGGAATGAATGATAACAAGTTTTAGCCATCTTTATGTCCATGCCACTCCATGCCATAAGTTGCTCAATTACCTGAGATAAACATGCATAAAAAGGGTCAACACAAAGGTTGAGTGAAATTCATAGGTTTGAAATGTAATAGTTGAATACAAGTTATAGTGGAAATACTGGTATTGTAGGGACAATCATCATGGGGAACATTATTTATTGCATCTAAGCTCATGACATCAATACATTAACAGGGAAATCACCATAGTGATATTGGTTAGGGACAGATGTCCCCGTGGAAAAGGTAACTTGCCAAGGTTACCTATTAGGACAAATATAGTGCGTTTGGCTACCCCAAGCATGGGTATACAAACGGGAGCCGTCACCCCCAATAGATCTATTCACAATATTCGCGTTCACTCGCAATGCAAGTAATTAATGATTCATGATATGTAAATAATGGCACTGGAAGCTACTTAGGCAATAATATATCTGGATAGCATACATTTAGAAAACACTTGCATTCATGGTTTATATCAGGTATCACAGGTTTATAAAGTATTCAAAAGATTGAAATATGGGGTTATGAATTCATTAAGCCTTTGAAAAGTAATCACATTGTTATAAGATAAACGAGTATGTAAAAGAGTTTGTAACAAGCATGTATCCCCCTCGCGGGTTTATAAAACATTCAAAAGATTGAAAAGCGAGGCTATGAACTCACCTGATAGGTAGATGTAATAAATATTCTGAAATGAAAGCTGACGACCTTATCACAATCTTAACCGGGGAATGTTGATATAGTAAAATGATAGTAAATAGCCACGTCACACAACCTGAGTAGAATATGTCAAGTCTTAGGAAGATTGTACTTTAGAACTTTGGTTTAAGAGTTATGAGTTTGATTGAAGAGTTTGGAATTATTGTATCACTGTTCGGGCCATCATAATTCAGAAGTCATTCAGTAAACGTTTGAGGAGCTAGGGCACTTTAAATCGTAAACCCAACAACTCAGTCAGAACGTAATACCAAGATGAAACTCCTTAATATGAAGCTCCCTAGTATTGTGATATCATTCAGTAAACGTTTGAGGAGCTAGGGCACTTTAAATCGTAAACCCAACAACTCAGTCAGAACGTAATACCAAGATGAAACTCCTTAATATGAAGCTCCCTAGTATTGTGATATGATATAATCGGTTTTAAGCGTTTTGATCAATATCTGGAAATGTTAAGCACGAGAAGCGTTAATTAAAGTTATGTCTTGTAAGGTTTTAAACATGATTTTATACTTTTTCAAAATGTTACATTTTAGACCCTTGAGTTTGAAAAGTGGCAGAATTTACCCTTGGAGTTTGCACTTTTACGACTTTGGTCCTTCAACTTTAAAAGATATACCAAGTAAACCTTGCACTTGAAATTGTGCATAATTGACACCATAGTATAACTTTGATTAAAATGACATATTCAGCCCTTCTGTTATTAATTTCATAAAGTTTGATATATATCCCCATGCATGGGATTATAATTACAATACTTGTCCAAATTGTCATGCAAGTTATGTTAAACATTTCAAAAGATTATTTTTTAAGTTATAATAAATAAAATTTATGAGTTTTAATGTCTAACGCAAGTTTAAATAACGGATTCGTTAGGCTTGGAAGCAAAACGAGCCAAAGTAGGGTTTCAAAGTAAACGCGCGGGTTTTAAGTTCAAATTCCTTCAATAATAAATTTAAAGTGGTTATTTAACATTATTTAAGCATGCTAGGATAGATTATAACAATATTTAATCATTATAACATTTAGTTTTAAGAAAAACATAAAATTAGGGTTTCGGGTGTACGGTTTTGGATCAAAATGGAAAATGAGCATGAATTGAGTTATGAAACTTTAACAAGAGTATATTTAGGATCATATGAAAATTATAAGAGTGTAGGAGTAGAAGTAGAATATTCAGAACCTGGGTTTGAGCTTATAGCTTAGAAATGGGTCGAAATCAGGACTTTTAGCTTCGTACGCCTAGAATAATGACTCCCGAGCTTCTTTTCTTGGTTTCTTTTTCTTCACTTCTATTCTTGGGACTTATTAGGATCTATTAGAATTCATATTGAGCAAAGGATTGCTACTATGATGGGTTATAAAGGAGGAAGTGGGGGATGAGTAGAAATGAAGAGTTTATGGTCCTATTTATAGTCAAATGACCCTTAAAGGCCAAGGATCCTTACTGATCACGGTTAGTACAGGTATGGAAGATATAGGGTGATGTTTAGAAGCTATGTGATGAGTATGAGGAGCTATGGAGGCTAGGTAAGCAAGGTGGAAGGTTTTTAGGGGTGTTTGGGTGTCACGGCTAGAAAATGGCCAACAAGGAGGTCATGTGGCTCATTTAGTGTCCAAGGATTCAAAGGAGGTGCTTGTAAGCAGTATAGAGATGAAGGATCTTAGTCATTGAGGTTCTTGTTTGTAATATAGAACTTTAAAATGGGTTAAAATGAGAAAAAGGTGTATATGGGTTCAATTAGGGTTCATTAGGGTTCAGATTGAGTTTTCTAGCTTGTAATTCGTATAAATTTGATTAGGAATGATAGGTTACTGATCCTAATACTTATATTAAGGATTATAATCAAAATTTGATAGGTGGTTTGGGTTAAAATGGGTAGAAAATGAGTAAACGGATCAAAAGTTACAATTAGTGCACAATTAGGGTTTCTTGGATTCGATTTGCATCTAGCTGAAGTAAATTGATGAAATGATGATGGAATATGATTGAGAATGTTGTAATTTAAGTTATTACAACTTATTTGAGTGTTGGTTTGAGTTTACAATGGATAAAAATGAAGAAACGGGTCATGGTTTAGTATTTTGCTCGGGTTAGGGTTTCTGACTTTTGAATTAGGGTTTTGAGTGTAAAAATGTGTATGAAAGCTTATGAATAGAATAATTAGGGTTTACACATTGTATATTGAGTGTAGTAGCTTGTACACAAGTGATGGTGAAGAAATTGGAGGTAAAACGGAGGTAAAACGGCTATTTTAGATGTCATGCTTAATGACTTGTACATTGTGCTTTGAAAACTTGTACTTGACTTGGAGGGATTTATATTTCAAATGAAATGTTATATTACTTGTATATATGCTTTAGTAGCTTGTACATTTACTTTAGATATTAACCCTTCATAGAATTAGGGTTTAGAGGTATACGATAACGGTTTAAAGCATGTTTTGATATAACGTTGCGAATGGTACATTATAGGAATAATGTACTTTGTAATAAGGATATGATGATATTGACTTGACATATTGTGATGTTTGCTTGACATATATGAAGACAGGATTGCCATAGATAGGTTGCGTGAGCTCGTCTACTTTAGTTATGTAAGTTACATGACATACTGAGATATTGACAATGCAAGTAATGTAATAAAGCGAAAAATTTCCCCGTACAATTGTGATCATAGTAAAATAGGTTTTGCATTTGATGAAAATTCTTGGGTTGTTATACGGTTTTTCGGACAACGAACGTATACCATGTCGGACATAGGATGTTGCAGGTTAGAACATCATCACGGGCAATGTTGGCAATTTATATTGCAATTCATACATGTCGAGCTTTAGTGTCATGAGCTTAGAAAAATGTAATTACATTTTATGATGTTTTCATTTGTTGCATTATCATGGGGGAACCTTGCGGTCTTACAATATACATTTTATAAACCTATGAATTCACTCAACAATATGTTGACATTTTAAGCTATATTTCTCAAGGGATCAATAAGGCATGAGGTGCAAGGGATACATTGGTAGTTTTGATTTGGATGTCATGCTTTAAAGATTTTGTCGCATTACATTTTGTATATCTGTTATGGGCTAGAAATTTTTGTATTTTGAACAAGTGAAGCTTCGGGATTTTGTAACAAATAATTTGTTAAATCCAATGTATCAGTTTTAAACGGCTTCGTTCTTATATATATCTTGTGTTATTGATCTATGAAGTACCACCCCTAACCCATATTCCGCTGCGACCTAATTTGGGGGTGTTACAACTTCTCTGCTGACTTTAGAAGCACCTTTTCCAAGGAAGATTGCTTTATTTCTTTTGGCATAAAGCAATCTTTTTCCCGCCTTGTAAACCTTCTAGAAGTGAAACTTATGTTTCAGCTTCTTTTAAGGAGATAGACTACGTTCAGCTCAGAATAGTCAACCAAGCTGAACTGAAGCTCCAACCAAGGGCCTTCTTCAGTTTTTATACCGCTGCATACACTGAAGTAAAGATACTTCCCAATCTTCTAAGGACCTGAAGAGCTGATGCTGAAGAAACTTCAGCATCTCAAACTGAACTACTTAAGCTTGAGTAACTTAGGAGATTTTATGTTTAAATCTACTGAAAGACTGAAGGGCTCAGGAACCGAACCCAACAATCTCCGCCTATTTGAATATACAAATAGCCTAAGTTAAAATCAGTTGTAAGTGAGCAAAATAACTTCTTCTTACATAACTAATATAAATTGAACAACATAAACTGATAACCACTTCTATTAACTTTCATTACATTACATTTACAAAAGATAAAGTCAATACAAATGATTTCTATACTACTGCCTCAGCTGCTCAATAGTTCTCATCTACTTGAGTGGATTCAAGTTTCTTTTATCAACTTCGGCAAGCAAAAGAGAACTGAAGGTTCTAGCATGATTATCCACCCCAGGACCTTGATGTCATTTTAAGAAGATTTCTTGTACGGTGTATAGCATGACGTTTGAGAAATCCTTCAGGTTTTCAATGGTAACAAAATCCTGTCTATGATAGGAATTAAACATGATCATACCAAGGACAGGTTCATTTAGCACAGTACCAGGTAAATGATCTCCATACTGAACTGATGACTTAAACCTTTTGGTTTCTTTGAAGTAGTCATGGATGTCATCAACATGTTTTCTTTTCTTGTTTGCAAGATCATTTAGTTTGTCAAGAGGATTCTGCATACTTAGAGGAATATCTAAGTTTATGCCCAGTTCTGCTTCAGTTTTGTGAATGTAGTCCATTCTTGTTTGTATTTGATCATATATGGTTTGCCATCCTTTTCCTTTTCTATCTGGACATGCTTTCATTACTTCTCTCCATTCACCAAGATGCAGAACACTGACTTTAAAGTTGAGAATAACTTCATATGTGCCATCCTCTCTGTATACTTTAAAAGTAATTGGACCCTTTCTTGTCAAGACATCACAGTTGGTGATTCTTGATTCAGCTCTTCTATTCAGCAATTTGTCACAATATCTATCATATTGCAATTTGTAATTATAGTACTTGTGCACCACCTCTGGCCAAGCAGATCAATCAGTTCTGCTTTCCTTACCTCCCCTTCCTGTTTGGCTGCTTCAGCTTTGGCTTCCTCCTCTAGCTTCTTTTGATTATTGATTTGTTCTTCAGATAAATGAATGTGCCTTCCATCTTCAGTGACAAAATCAAACTTTTTTAGCTTCTTTTCCATAGAGAATTTAAGCACGGAGCCAGTCACATGAGCTTCTTCATCAGAGTCACTTTTAATACTCTCTTTCTCAGCCTCTTTTGAAGACATTACCTTTTTGCCTTTGTCTTTCTTGGTGTGCTCCCCCTCAGGTTGAGAGGAGCTTCTAGGTGGACTTTGGAGAGGAGTTTGCATTTGAGTAATGGTAGTGATATTTTCTGAACATATTTTAAATAATAAATCAATATTTATTATTACATCTCTCATGTGCAAGTTATTTTTAACTTATTTGACTTGAAAACAAAAAAGATATAGATTATTTCTAAGCTGTCGTATCAAAAACGAACCACTAAATCACGTTTTCACGATTCGGACTCAAAAGCAATTTGATGTAAAACGACATTCCGGACAACTTTTTAGTTTTACCCGAGACATGGAAACAAGCAGAAAAGGCCTAAACAGCCTCGCAAATTTTGATCAGCGCAGCAACGCCAATACCGACACAAAAGGAATTTAAAAGTTTAATTTATTAATTATCACGTTTTATTTAATAAAAATATTAAATTAATCTTTAACCATCTATTCAAGAGCGTTTGTTGATAACGCGAATATTCGGGTTAAAATTCATTTTTATTTTTCGGACAAAGTTTATCAGTAATATACAAAATAAATAATAAACGTCTTAAATAAATTTTATAAAACGTTTACGAAAATTAGTCAAGTAAATATTCATTTTTATTGGAAAAGTGATTCGGAAAACAATGGCGCAAGTTTCGTGACTCGAATCGACCGTTAACTAGTCCAAATGAGTCCCGAACCAATATTTTATAAAAGTCTCTCAACAAGTATACACCTTTAGTCCCTCAAGTAATATACACTTGCCACTTTAATTTATAACTTTTATTATATATATAAAAGTTTTATAATTAATTCTTTTTACAAAATAAAAACACACACACACATATAAACACTCTCTCTCCCTCATCTTTTCCGGCGAGCTCCCACTGCCGTCGGCCACCACCGCCCCCGTCGCCTTTGCCGCCGGAAAACTTTTCGGCGGTCTTTTTCCGATATCCGTAACCAATATATGCTCTCCCATCACTCCGTATATACCGATCACCACACCACTCGCTGACTCGCGCTTTGCCACCACAACTCACGACGCCACCTATCGGGAATCTGCATCGTAACAACACCATCATAGTCATCATCTCAGCCACCGCTGTACGAACACCTACAAGGGTTGCAGTTCGGTTTTTTTAAACAGTTCCGACCAAAGGGCACGTGGGGTTGTTGTCGGGTGGTGTAAAAAACACCTCCACTAAGGGCGGTGCGTTCGTTTAGTCGTGAAGCACAAAAAGGGTTGTGTTGGGTAAATGGCAAGCAGGGGGGGTTGGTTTGACTGGTTGCACCATAATTGGGTCCATATTGGTTGAATAAACGACCCACTAGGGAGTGCCGTTTGGTTGGCTGCCACACTACCAGGTGCGTTTTTGGGTTAGCCACAGCAACAACTAGGATGGTCTTGGTTGGCTGCCACACCACCAGGGTGAGTTTGCAGCCACAGCTGCGACGGTTTGCGTTTGGTAGGTCATCGTAGAGGTTTTCTTATGCGGTTTGGTTTGTGGGTTAAATTAACACGAAGAGTGTGCGGTTCTTGGTTTCGTGTTTTTCGCAGCCAAAGGGTGCGTTTTGGCTGTTACAGCAGACTAGGGGTGTTTGGTTATGTAGAAAACCACCAGGGTGCGTTCGGCTTGGGTTAGCACCAAAGGGGTGGGTTCGGTTTGAGTTTAACAGTCGCGGGTACGTTTGGTTTCGTCCTCAGCCGAGGGTGCGTCTGGTTTGAAATCAACACCTCTAAGGTGGTGATTGTTGTATGTGTTAAACAAAAGTGTGCTTGGTTTTCATTCACCACAACTAGGGTGGTTTGTTTTGTTTTTATTCAAACGCCAAAGAGTTCGGTTGGTTCTGCGTATAAACAACCCGAAAGGGTGTTTGTTTCTGCATATAATCAGCCAAAAGGGGCGTTTGGTTGCTGCGTTTTATAAGCCGATAAGAGTGTTTGTTTTCGCTATTTTGAAACAACCATAAGGGTGCGTTTGGTATTTATAGCACAAAGGGTGCGTTTGGATCTGGGGTTTACCAGAATTGGGTGCGTTTGGTTGTGTGGAACACCACAAAGGGAGCGTTTGGTTTGGACATAAAACAGATTAGGTGCGTTTTGGCCTGTTGTAACAGCCGTTTAGGGTGCGTTTTTTTGGTTTATGATAAACAGAAAAGGGGCTGTTTGGTTTGGTCTATAAACAGATTAGGGGTAAGCGTTTGGTTGGTGAAAAATATGAATTTAGGGTGCCGATCTCTTTATGTGGTTGATATAGAAAAAACGTTATAGGGTGTGTTGGGATAACAGGAAACCAATGGAGGGTGTTTTGGTTTGACATAGTTTGACGATTTAGGGTGGTTTGTTTGGGTTTGAAATAAGCACCAAGGATGCGTTTTGGGATTAGCGAAACACGATAAGGGAAGTTTGGGTGAGCAGAATAACCGTAAGACTGTGTTTGGGTGAGCAGGAAAACCTTTAGGGTGTGTTTGGTTTATACAAATCGACTAATGAATATACACTAAGGTTTTATAATATATAAAACCGGATATATTGGTGGTTTAAATTGGTTAAATAAATGTAATATATGTTTATATATTTAAAACGCGCGAGTAATTTCAACGCGGATTGATTGAAAAAGGATTTAGTTATATAGTTTTAAGATTGTTTAAATTATTTATAATTATACAATAAACCGATTCATAAACGAAAGTTATACTTTTACAACAACGCAACTAGTTTAGTTAAAAGTCGTAACGAAACACTAAATTATAAAATATTATTTTATAATTCTCGACTGGAAGATAAAGTCATAATGATTGTAAAAGATTTGAAAACATCGTTTATATATTATGAAACTTTAAAACGTACGTTTAGTGAGCATGACAATGACATTTTTATTCAATTTAATTGGTGAATTCTGAAAACGTGTGTATTGTTTTTGCTTCAAGTTATTTTTCTCACGTTTCTTATATAGTACTTGCAAAGTATTATATTACTCGATTATTCTTTGGGTTTGTTTTGTCTTTGTTATATTAATTCACCATATGAATTATGTACTTGTTCACCATTTATCCAGAGTGTAATATGGTCGGACTAGATTGACATACTGTTGGCCGTTTTTTCTTTTTTGTCGATTTTTTTTATTAACAAAACACCAAACTATTACCACTTGAATTCTTGAAATTCGTTATCTACGGTGTCCTGCGTTGACGTAACATTCATAGGAAAATACCAAATTACATTATCCTAGGCTAGTGGAATTAGGCCCGTTAAGTTTAGCTGGCTTCTTCTTGATCGGCCGTTCCGCGTTTTCCGTTTGTGTGCGCTTAGTTATGTACAGTTATGCAAATCGTTTACACATCAATGTATGTTTTATATGCCCTATGTTTTACTATTTACATATATTTTTGGAGGTGAGAACATGGCGTGTTTACAAATGCATTTACCAAGATGTTGATTACTAAATGGTTTACATATTATTTTAAATATTCGCGCTGGTGATGATACAATACTTGGTCACTTATGGACGCGTTTTGGGGTGAGAAACATTATGCATGGGTTTTTACATTTGGGACACGAGTGGAATTTTTTACATTATGATTAACGTGTTTTGCCCTGGTAAACAATACTCAATGAGCCATTATCATGAATTGTTATTTATGGTAATAACAATTGATTGGGTATCAGTAAGCAAGCGAATGTTAATTAAATAGATCTATTTAGGGGTGACGCCCCCATTCGGGTGACTAGATCATTACCAGGGATTCGAACGTTTTATACCCATGTTGGATTTGGGATGTTCGGGGTTCTAGAGCATCAATAAGGTCTATGTGGGGCATTTTTATATGTGCTATTTTTTTATGTTCGAGCTATCAGTATCATGAGTTAGGAAAAACGTAATGACATTTTTGTGATGTTTGCATTTGATGCATTATCACGGGGGAAATCTTGCGTTTCTACACTTATACATTTTTACCATACATATTTGGAATATTTCGTGATGGTTTTGATTATCATGCATACTTTGAACAAGTTCGGTCTCTATTTCTTACATTATGTTTTTTGGGACTATTTGGGGAATTGAGATGGTCATGCATATTTTACCAACTCTTTGAATACAACATTCATTACATACATTTTAGGGAACATACGAGGATCGAAAACAGGTCCACACTTATTTACAAAACTTTAGTTCTACATTTTGTTTACAGAAACCATGACTCACCTACTTTTTTGTTGACACTTTTAAGTTTTGTTTTTCTCAAGTGAATTTAGGATGCTTGGATATTTGATGTGCATTGGAGTCTAAATGACAAAGATTAATCATGGATTTCTACTTTCATACAATTGATCAAATCTCGTTGTATTGCTTTCATGCTTTTTATGGTGACTGCAATGACATGCTGACAATGTTATAGTAATTTCAAGAAATCAACGAGATTACTTTTCAAACGACACGTTTAGTGGTCGTTCTCTTGTATCTAGCGCTGTGTTTATGAAGTAACGCCACCGGACATATTTCTGATGCGGACACGTTTTTGAGGAGTGTTACAGATGGTATCAGAGCATGGTTATATGAACTGGGTTGCATAGGTTACATAGGACTTAAACTTGTTTAATTTATTTTATAATTATCAATAAAACCGATTCATAAACGAAAGTTATACTTGTTACAAAACGCATTAATTGTTACCTTAAGTGCTTACCATGACATATATATAATATATATATATATATTATATATATATATATATATATTTATATATATAAATATATGCTGCATGTTCTTTTGCGTTATATCGTACGTTTTTTTATATAGAAGTGAATTAAATTAAATACTAGAACATTTTTAAGGACATTGGGCGTTTTGCACAATGGTCTCATTATATTCCTCAGAAATTGTAAGTTACACTAATTCTGGTTCTCATTTACTTCTTAGACATTGTGACTGCACAATGGTCTCATTTTGTTCTCAGACATTGTAAGGTTAAAGGAATGGTCTCTTATAGAATATTATTTTTACTTCATAACTTTATACAATAAATCGTATTATTACACGGAGGTCGTCTCTAATTTTGTTTTCATTGGAATTATGTATGAATCTAAGTATTACAAGTCGGGTATAGGGTGGGAAATTATAAATATGAGGATGGATATGATAATTGCTATGTTAACACAATGCCCGTTCACAGTTCTGTTTACCATGGGATTTATGTATAATATTTCTAAGTTTTAACAAGTCTTGGATGGGCGGGACTTTGCAATAGGAGGATTTATATGAGATTGCTATGTCGACTCGTTCATATAGACCTTTACTTGATTACTCTAACCAAGTATCATTAAACTATCTTGAACTCTATCGGTCGATATTCTTGGTAGTTTTTAACTCCCCATCTCTGAAGCACGGTTTGGAACACTTGTCCCATACTCATTAGGGCACTTGACATCCTCATGTCATTCACCACTTTGAAGGTTTATGTGAGTACGCGTATTGCATCGGAAATTATTAGTAGATGAATTTTTAATTCTCATTATTTTGAAGATTTAGGACGCCTTCTTCAGTTTAAAATAAATAAATTGTAAATCACCCCGAACATAAGGTTTTCATTTCTTACTCTACTTAAATTAGGGACCCTACTTTATGTAAGTGATTGAATTATAAATGAGTGGGCTTAATGGTATGCCAATATTGTCACGAGTTGAACTCAAATCCGATAATCACCGGAAAATTTTTTTTTTCCGTAAAAAAGGTCTAGAGGGACCAATCGTGCCTTAACAATCTGCAGAATATTAAGGGCAATCACTTGGAAAATATCATGATTCTCATTCTTAAGATATTACTTTAGTCGTTGCAAATCCTTGCAACCACGAACTGTTCGTGGAACTAACAGACTTGTTGCACACTTGAACTAATGGAGTTGATTCATCCTCAAACTAACGACTGAGTACCATATTCCACAATCTATCGCATAAGCTCTTCCGCGAGCTCCTCCCATTTGTTAAACTTTATTCTGGGAATATTGTTTCTCGAAATGTCCTCACCCTCTGCATCCCATCACCGTTTGTTATAGTTATCGTTGTTATAGTTGCCGTGGTTGGGTCCTGGAGCGGTCCCGACTGATACAACTTTAGCCATTAGGTATTGCAACCCACCTTAAACCGAGATAAAACAGCTATGACGAAATAGATAGTCGGGACCTATTCATTTCAGGCCAACTTCATGTGGGAAGACTGAGGTCGTGCTACATCCCTAGTACTTTGCCAAGTAAGTTTGGGGGTTCTTACATCCATAAGCCACGTTGATGGAAATCATCGAACATTGCTGATAGCACAGAATGAGGCTCCGTCCTCGGAACATTTAGTTACTTATACAAACATACTCACGCGGCTACAATTTCTTCTTGAGGGTTTCACTATTAATGAGGGGACTGTCCTATATATACGCGGTTATATCGAGTCATGAGAATCTGTAATGGATTTATTTTGAGTTGCCCATTTTGATGATAGATTGAAATGTCTTGTTAAACCTAGCCAAAATTTTTTGGGTATATATAAAGAAAATGTAAAAATATCGAATTTCGCTGTAATAAGTTATCAGGTCTTTGTTTTAGACCGGGGTTTACTAAGTTTAAAATCTTTTTTGGTCACACAAAAAAGGTGTGTAATCACAGATGTTAAATCTCGGGACGTGATTTCTTTAAGGGGTAGGGTCCATTTGGAACCAGACGGGAATTCTCAAAATTTTAAAGGACTATTTTAACCTTTGACTTTTCAGGTCCTATTTGACTTTGTGACTTTTGGTCTTTTATTGTCTGTTAGTCCCTTACTGAACATATCTCTGCAGCCTATTAAGGATGATAGCCAAAATGTATAAATACAACTGACTATGTAGAAACACTGATTATGAATACTATGTGTTAATGCGGAATCTGTAACAAAGTATAAAGAAAAAACAATGATAAACTAATAATTACTTTATGAATGTGCTTTGAATGATTACAGAATTTCTAAACTAATGAGAGAGTTTTTGCACTATGAAATAGCTTGAGGTCGATATATCTAACCTATGCCATATGGCGATCCTTTTATAGACTAAGGATAAACCCTATAACTGGATTTCTTATCGCATCATACATATCTTTTCCTAAAATATCTCATAACATATCTCATAACGGTACTAACTAACTTTTTTACAACAGGTACTAACTAAACATGATCAGCTAATAACACTTCTGTTACTGTCAAGTGTTAGTAGTACTAACTATAACTTTCAGTACTAAATATGTTGTATTGGCTTGGATAATAAGTTTGCGAAAACATAAATCCTAACAATCTCCCTTTTAAACATGAATGCTTGAACTCTGTTAACTTCTTGTTTCTTCAAAAATTTATCTTCTGTTAGCCTCTTAGTGGATGTATCCAAATACACTATTATCATTTCTTGATCTTTTAAACTCTATCCTCCTTCTAGCAGCAGAACTTTGTCTTCTCAGCAACACTGCAACATCGTTTCAGCACATCCAACTAAGGTTGCTTTGTAGTTTTTGGCAAACTTACCAACCATAATCGGATTTTGATATTCCGTTTACCAGTAGCCGTTGTGACTCTGGGATAGTCTACATACTTCATTTAGAACCATGGTGGGGTTATTTACATACAGTTTTTGGTAAACTGCTTCACACCATCAACGGAATTGAGTTGTCTTTCACCAAATACCGTTTTGCCTTTTGGACTAGCCAATGCTTCTTTGCTATAACATGGTGCATTGATAAACCTATAGCTTTTTAGCCAAATATCAGGCTATCAACAGATTTTGATTAGTCTGTACCATGAAACTGTTTTATTCATTGGACTAGCCAACTCTTCACCACAGAAGCAAGGTGAGTTGAGAAACCCCTACAATTTTTGCTTAAATTGTTCAACCATTAAACGGGATTTGAGAAGTCTTTACCACAAGCCCGTTTTTTTTCTCTATGGACCTTGCCAGGTTCTTATGACCTGTTAAGCATGGTGAAACTGATGACCATTTGTTGTGGGGGTGGTTAGCCAACTCTAAAACCCTTATCAATTCCTTTAAACATTAGTCTTCGTGGTTCTAACTATTCTTAGGAAAGTAGTTTCTTGACAAAATTTAATCAACTCCAATGCCATAGTACTGCGCTTCTTTCAGACTTAACTTAAATTCAGCATTTTCATAAGTACTTCATTTCTAAAAGGACTACTTTCTTCTCTACAAGCATTGTATGACTAATCCTGCTTTCAGTCACTATGGTATGTACCCTGAAGAACTTTGAACCTTGCAACATCACTATAATCCAATCTAGCTGTGAATTCCAAATTCTCTATTTCTATCATATGGGATGTGAACATAACCATCATGATTCGACTTCCACCAAAGTACTTTGTCAAACCCTTTCAGTTATCTCATATTGATATTGTCCATTACCAGTTGACACACAGCATTCAAATCCTTCTCTACAAATATGGACAATACAATCTCATCAAAGTACTAAAGTTTCTCTTTGTACTTTACTTCTAAATCACCACTATTTTGATTAATCTCTTCAGAGTGTTCAGCTTGATCAGTTGATGGTTTAGTTCCCATGACACTCTGTCTTTAATTCTTTGGTTAGGATATTTTCTGTCAAGTCATTTCATAATCCCTTCTTTTCTCCTCTTCTGGAGCTTATAGTTAAGTGTATCTCAGCTCGTTATTTTCTTTCTCAGCTATCATCTTCAGAAGTGTTTTGAATGTATCTTCTTTTCTTTGACTTCATCTTTTTCCTTTGCTACCCAAGTTTTCTCTTTATGGGCTACTCTCTTTGCTTCTTTAATCTCCTTCTGAACTTCCTTCTTTACTTTCCTCATTGAGTACTTCACTTCGTTTAGGGATATCAAACTCTCTTTTCATTCATCCTTTTGATCAAACTTTCAATCTTCGGCAGACCCAAAAATTAGAGATAAAAATCTTTTATGACCTCTTAATCTACCATCATACAAGGCTTGTACATTCCTCAAACTTCTTGATTTTCAATTTTAGCATGGCTTGAAGTTTCCTACATGCTTCAAAGTTGGTCATCATTTGATTTCGTAATTGATTTCTTGGTTGGTGGTCTGATTCTGATGGCCTTCTGATCTTTTTGTTGAGAAAGGAATCTTTTTTGAGCAGCCAGCCAATTGTGTCATGAAGGAACTTTTGCTCTTTCTTTCTATTGTAAATTGCTCTCTTTCTTGTTCTTGATGAAGCTTACTCGTAGCACAGTAGTCTATCTGACCTCTAATTCTTGCCTTTATATCATCTCTAATTTCTTATGAGTGCTTCAAATTCGGCAGCGTTTTTCTTCAGCTATTCTGTTTCTTTCCTCTTCACCTTCCCACTCTTCTTGTATTTTCCTAGCCATCTCTTCATCACTTTCAAGCTGTTTAAACTTCTTTTCAGCTTCAGGAATACCATCAGATTCACTTTCAGATTCATCCTCCTCTTCAATTTTCTTCCTTTCCTTTGTCTTTTGGATATCTTTGGAAGATGCCTTTTAAAGTCAGAAAGTGATCTGGTCGGAGGTAGGTCTATGGTCTGTCAGGCTTCTTTCAATATCCTTGAAATCTTTACAACTTTCTCCTTTTCTCTAGAAACTTGCCTTGGACTTGAACTCATGTTGAGAAGAAACCTCGCTAGATATTGTTTCATCCATCTCCAAAGATTGTGGAAGTATGTATTTTGAGTGGCCATACCCATCTACTTGAGTAGCACATTCCTTCTTCTCAAAAGCCTGATCTGATTTATATACTATCTTTCAGTACTTCAAGAATGTGCTCTTCTATTTTTAAGTACCTACTCCAACCTTGATTCATACCTAGATGTACCTTTAATATGCCTGTCAGTACTAACTTTAGATCCGTCAGTACTAACTATTGGTCCTGTCAGTACTAACTTTCTCCTTGTCAGTACTAACTGCCTCTTTGTCAGTACTAAGTACATCTTCAGTACTAAGTATATTCTTCTCAATCTCCTTGTCTTCATTCACTATATCCCTTGTCCTCCCTTCATCCTGAGCATTCTCTGTTTCCATATGATGAGTTGTATCCTCAGGAATCTCATCAAATAGAGGATCTCTTTGGACTGAAGGTTTACCTTTAGCAAACTTCCTTGTTTGGATACAGACTCTTTGTGCACCCATTGTTTCTTTGAGGATCTCTTTCTTGCCAATCTTTGCTTTAAGGAGACACTTTGCATCAATGCTCTGTGATGCTTGATTACAGGTTTAGCTTGCTTCTTAAGCTTTTTGATCTGAGCCTTCAAGTGTTGTATTTCTTTGGCTTGATCTGAAACCTGTGCACATAGAGAGAGACAAAGATCATAGACACTTTGGAGAGTCATGTCACCCTCATTCCCTAAAAGGGATTTATCACTGGATGAATGACCTCCAAGATTCCCACCAGAAGTTTCTAGTATAGAATCAGGAATAGAAGTAGAGGGTGAAGGTCTTGGGGATGGATCAGTCTGTTGCTCAAAAGGTACCTCACTAGTTTGTAGCCCATAGAGAGCTTTGACAACATTGTATACTTTCTGAGGATATTTAGGATCTAGAAAGCCTGGTGGTTGAGACACATATACCTCTTCATTAATTTTCCCATAAAGGAAGGCACTTTTAACATCCATTTGATAGACTATAAAGCCCATATATGAGGCAAAGGCTAAAAAGATCCTTATGGCTTCAAGTCTTGCCACAGGAGCAAAAACCTCATCATAGTCTATCCCTTCCTCTTGCCTATGTCCCTGAGCAACTAACCTTGCTTTATTTCTGACAACAACTCCTCTTTCATCCTTCTTATTTCGATAAACCCACTTTGTACCGATAGCCTTCTTCCATAAGGCAAATCTACTAAGACCCAAACCTTTTGTATCTCGAACTGCAACAATTCTTCTTGCTTAGCATCAACCCAGCTTTCATCTTCAAGAGCTTCTGAAATCTTCTTGGCTTCATGTTGAGACAGGAAACAAGCAAATAAAAAATGATGAAAGTCCTTGTAGTTTGTTCTCTTTTGCTTTTGAACATAGCTTACAAAAGCATGAGCTCCAGAACTTTTATTTACTTTGCTTCTTGTTTGAACTGCTGAGTTTGGATCTCCTAGAATTAGTGCTTTAGGATGAGTGGAGTGAATCCTTGATGTGGGAATAGGACTAACATTCACAACAGTTTCCAAGTTTGTGAAGTCAGCCACTGCACCCTCATCATCATAAGATGAAGTAGTGAAAATACCATCAGTGGAATTTTGATAGATATCTTCAAGTGGAGGTATTTCTGAATCATCTTCTTCAGAATGTGTTGGATCAGCAAGAGATAGTCCCTCATGAGGACTGGCAGTACTAACTGGTAAGCTAACAGTATTAACTAGGTTAGTACTGCTAGCTTTAGCTGGTGTGCTAACAGTACTAAAAATGTTAGTACTGCTAGCTTTAGCTGGTGTGCTAACAGTACTAAAAATGTTAGTACTGCTAGGCTTAGCAGCTCCTTCTTTTATCACTAAGTGCTCAAACTTCTTCCTTAGAACTTCAGCTTCCTCATTAGCCTCCTTTTCTTGCCTCTTAAGTCTTTCAAGGTCATCCATAAAGACTTGTTCTTCCTCTCTTGGACCTTCTCTTTTATCATCTGTTGTTAATGCTGGAGTGTTTGTTGAAGAATAAGAAGGCCATATGGGCAGTACAAAACAGTCTTGAGCAGATTCATCTTCTTTGTCAGAATCCCCTGCATCAATAATCTCTTCTGTACCTGCATGTTGGTTAGCTTCTTGTTGACCTGCATGTAGGTTAGCTTGATTTTCTGAACTAACAGGATGATAATTCATAGAATCAGTTAAATAATCAAGATCAAAAAGCCAAGTTGGTCCTTTTCCTGCAACATTTGGTTTGTTCTCTAAGAAGGTGATGTGCAGGTTTTCTTCAACTCTTTTGGTTTCTAAATTGTATACCCTAAAAGCCTTGCTTTGTAGAGAATACCCAACTAAAAACCCTTCATCTAATTTTCTAGCAAACTTGCCAAGGTGGTCAATGGTATTCAAGATGGTTACATGGCACCCAAAAGGTCTTATATAACTTATAATTGGTATCTTACCAGTTAAAAGTTCATAAGGTGTCTTATTATGAGGCTTGGTCACTAATACCCTATTTAGAACATAACAAGCAGTACTAACTGCTTCAGCCCAAAAAGTGTTAGGTAAAAATGAATCTGCAAGCATGGTCCTAGCAGCCTCAATAAGGGTCCTGTTCTTTCTCTCAGCAACTCCATTTTGTTGTGGAGTTCTGGCATTACTGTATTCCCTCTTGATCCCCTTTGACCCACAGAATTCAATAACATCCTTGTTCTTAAATTCTGTACCATTATCACTTCTAATAGTTTTAACCTTTTGATTCAATTGGTTCTCTATCTGTCTTATAAAGTCCTTAAGGATTGCACTAGTTTCATCCTTAGTTCTTAAGAAAAATACCCAACTAAACCTGCTAAAATCATCAGTGATTACTAGGCAATAGGTCTTATGGTTTAAGCTCCTTACAGATGTAGGTCCAAACAAATCCATATGAAGAAGTTGTAGGGTTTGGCTAATAGAGCTTACTGCTTTGGCCTTACAGGAGGCCTTGTGTTGCTTTCCTTTCTGACAAGCAACACAAGTGTGGTCATTTTGAAAAATCTTTGAAGGTAGACCTCTGACAAGGTTTCCCTTCACAAGTTTGTTAAGGTTTTTGAAATTAACATGACCCAACCTCCTATGCCATTTGTTAGATTCATCAGTTGTAGCCTTTGCAATTAAACAAGCCAATCCTCCTGAAGGAACAATGTTCTCTAAATTGAAACTGTACATGTTGTTTTGTCTAGGGATTTTAAGTAATACTTGATTTTCATCAGGTAACTTAAACTCAGAAGACAAAACAAGACATTCAGAGTCAGTAAACAGAACCTTGTTCTTTTTGTCACACATTTGTGACACAGAAAAGAGATTGAAATGCTGAAGTTCTTTCACAAAGCACACATCCTCAAAATCTAACTTTCTAGTTTTTATTTTACCTTTACCAGTGATATAACCTCTACTACCTCCAAAAGCAACAGGGCCACCATTAAAGTCTTGAAATTCATCAAGGTAGGCCTTGTTCCCAGTCATGTGCCTGGAACATCCACTATCAACAATTCCTTTATTCTTTAGAGCTCTATGTGGATAATCCTGCACATTAAAAGAAAGAGATTAGTTTCTCTTAGGGACCCAAGCCTGTTTGGGCTTGAGTCTGCCTAGTGGATCTTTGAAAGTGTAACATTTTCCAAGACTGGATCCACTATTGTATTTGGATCCACCATGGTATCTTTGTGGTCTCCAATTACAACCTGCTGAGGGCTTAACAGCAGTTTCCCTTTTTCCCCCAACAGTACTAACTGCATTTACCTTAGCAGTATTAAACTTTTGATTTGAAAATTTTGGTCTAATCTAAGTAATGTTGTTCATTTTGAAAGGTCCTCCTCCTTGTGGATGATGAATGAGTTTTATTAAAAACATTTGCTGGTCTAACTCCATTCACAATGTGCTTAACAGTATTAACTTTCATGGCAGTACTTGTTAGTACTGTCTGTCTGTTAACACTTTGCCTAGCAGTACTAAAATTTTTAGTACCGCTAGTTCTAGCAGTATTAACTGGAATTATACCAGTTCTAGTTAGTACTGCTGAAGGAACAAATTGGTTTTGTTTATTCCCTCTTTGCACATTATTCAGACCATTGTTTAACTCAGCTTTTCTTGCCATTCTCTTCTCATGAAAATCACAATCTCTAATCAAATGATTAAGACTACCACATACAAAACATGCTCTTACAGCAAACCCATACCCCAAATCATTCTTGTTAACCTTAGGTTTTTGACTATGTGTACACTGATTCTTAACATTTTCCCTAGGAGTTTTTACTTGCTTGTTAGCAAAACTAGGTGTTTCTTGTTGTTTTGTTGGTATAACTACACACTCATCTTCACTATCTGACTCATACTCCTCAATGATAGGAGCATCAGACCAAACCTTAGGTTGACTTTCTACATTAGATTCATTGACAACTGGTTCAGACACTAATTCAGAGGGTTCTGTACTAATGTTAGATTCACAGGTATCAACTTCACTTGATTGGGATTCAGATTCACTAGTTAGAGACTGTTTTGGACCATATGTAAACTGTGAGTAATCTATTTCAATCTCAGGTCCAGAGGGCATATAATTCCCTGTCATGGGTGGGGGTACAGCATGCATTCCTTCTGCAAACCTATCATTCATAGGTTGATTTTCGAAATCACTTTCCTTACTCTTAAACACACTTTGTAAAACTTCATTTTCATAACTCAAAATGCCATTATATCTGTGATCCCCATACCCAAGCCCAAATTTATCATAGGCACTCATCTGAGAATTTAGAAGTTTACCAAGATTCTTAGAGGAATTGTGCCATTTTTCTACTTTAGCTTTTAAATCATCTTTTTCTTTTTGAGTTTCTGCTAATAATTTCTTATGGTATGTGAGAACATCTGTTTTATCATCTAAATCTATTTTCATAAACTTTATCTTTTGTTCATACCAAAGTTGTCCTTGTTGATGAGCAACTAACTGTGCTTCAACTTTCTTAAGACCTTGAGAATATGCCTTTATTTCAATGCTTGCATCACTAAGTTGTTCTCTCTGAGCATCATACAGTTTTTTAAGATTAGCATAAGACTCTTTACACTTATTTGAACATGAAATTACCTCTGTGTCTGAGTCTGAGCTGTTGCAAGCCATCAAAGCATAATCTTCATCTTCTGAATGATTTGTCCAATCCACTCCTTCTCCATCAACTGTCACCAATGCTTTAGAATCCTCCTTCTGTCCAGTTCTGCTCCCATCCTTGTTTCCAGAATTCCATGCATCCCTCCTCCTGTTATCTTGAGTTCCCTTGATTCTACACTCTCTAGCAAAATGCCCTGTTTTGTGGCAATTGTAGCATTCCACTTTGGTTTTATCAAAGCCAACAGGTTCTTTTGCATCAAATTGTAGCTTTCTACCAGTCTTCTTGTAAAACTTTTTCATTCTCATTGAGATCATGGCCACTTGCCACTTCAAGTCCATTTCTTCAAGGTCATATTCATCAATCTGTTCCAAGTCCTCATGATCCAGTTGAGGGCAACTTGATTGATTAGCAAGAAGTGAGTATGATGAAGTTTGTTCATACTTTGTGTTTTGACCAGAAAGATTGGGAACACAATAAGCGGTACTAACTTCATTAGTACTGGATGGTGTTTCTCAGGAGACAAAGCTACTATTTGGCGGTCTAAGATGATGCAAAAAGCCATTTATATCAATCTCAAAGACTCTTAGATTGTTGTACAAAACATCAAACTTAGACTGTCCACCCTGGTTTGTCCTCATTATCAAGGAACTCGTAACTCATGCGAGTAGAAGCTTAGAAATTTTGATTGATGCCATCCTCTGTAGCTACACCTGCTCATGAATCACTAACGGAATCCAGGAGACTTTGGAACATGTCATAGCCTTTAGGAAGCACTTCTGTGTTGGATACAGAGGGAATCCTTCAACTGTTAAGCTATCAAGATATACTTTTGCATCTTCTTGGATTCGTCATTTCCACCCAAATCTAGATTTGAATGGCATCCTACATTTCTTTTGCATGAAGTCGTCTTATGAACTTACAAAAGTGAGGCATTTGAGTTTAGATTTAAGAACTATTGTTAATCAGTTTTTAAAAGTTATTTTTAAGATTATCAAAAGTTATGTCTTTATTTAGGTGTTCCTGCACCAGGGTAACTTTTCTCTAAATTTCACTTGTGCAATTTTTAATCTAAGCCCTCAAAGGCTTAGACCTTGCTTGCATCTTGTTTATACACTCTATTTGAGTGTGTCTAAGTGCATGATTTCCCTTAGGAAACCTACACTCTTAGTTTGCATTTGTGCAAAGTGCAACAGTACTAACTTAAAGTTAGTACTGTCACTTTTAGCCTAGTTTTTAGTTAAGTAAAAGTAAGATTTAGGTACTTAGATTTAAGTAGGATTAAGTTTAGCTATATCTTATTATAGAATCACTCTTAAATTGCATTTTCTAGCTTATTTTCCTAGTTTAATTTAGCTGTCAAAGTCACAAAAAATTCATAAAAGCCAAAAACAGTACTTAGGAATTTTAGAGTCTTACTTTGTTAATTTAGCTTATGATTTTAAATTTTTTAGCTTATATAGATAGATTATAAGTAGTTTAAATAGTCCTTTAATTTTTAGAGTTCAGTTTAGCTTTTTAAGGTTTTTAGCTTATTTGGATTTTGTGATACTTTGCTTATTTCTTGAGTTTGCTTAAGTCATGCTTAATTTCAGTAGCTTAAAAGCACTTCTAGGTTAGATTTCTTTTCATATTTAGATTAAGCAAATCATAAGCTATCTAGATCACTTTTACTTTTTAGAATTGAGCTTAATTTGAGCATTTTATAGCTGTTTAAGTAAATCATAGCCCAAACCTCCACTTGTTAACAGCTTATTGATAAGCTGTTTTAGGGCTTATTAGTTAATTTTAGCTTATGTCCCTTTTATTAAAGTAGCTTATTTTAGTGTCCTTTTTAAGTCCTAATATTTAGATTTTCATAAAAGTCGAAAAAATAAAAAAAGTGCAAAAAGGGGTTAGCCACACTCGAACCCACGACCTCCCACAAACAACACATATGACTTAACCAGTTTGCTACATTAGCTCATCCATCAGTATAATACACAATCAAATACTAGTACACGATTTCATTTCCCTTTTTTATAAAAAGTCATAGCCTAATAAGCTCATTTGAGGGCTTATTCATTAAGAAATTTAGCTTTTCTTATTTTTCTTATGTTCCTGCTAGAGTTTTAGATTTACCCTGAATTTTATAGATTTTTCCAGTTTTTATTTTATTTTTAATCAATTTTCGAAAGTAAAAATCTTAAAAAATCAATAAAAAATAGAAAAAAGTTTCAGAAAAATACAAAAAAATAATTTTTAGTTTTATAAAAAATAGCTTTAGGTTTACATCCAGTAAAATCATTTCTACACTTTTTAGATCTTAAATTTCATTTTTAAGCTTTTATTTTAAATTTTAAAAATAGAATTTTAATAATAAAAATAGTTAAAAATAATTTTCTTTGCTTTTATAATATTTTAGACTTTTCTAAGCTTAAAAATCATTTTTCCAAATTTTTAGTACTTAATTTGCTATTTTCTAGGATTTAATTAGATTAAAATAGTTTTTAATTCATATTAAATTCAAAAATAATCAAAAAAATGTTTTTCTTTTTCCTAAAATTTTCTTTTGTCCTATCTTAATTTTAGTTTATATTTTTAAGGATTAAAATTAGTTTACTTGCTTATTTGTCGCATTTTAATTGTTACCCGTATTAGTTTAATTGTTTAATTGTTTTAATTGTCCATTTTAATTGTTGCTTTAGATTATCAAATCATCCATTTGCTTATTCAAATCATAATCCGGACTTAAACAAGGATTCAAATTTCACTAGTCGTTGGGAAAACGACCCGGGTGATCATATTTGCCCGGTTTAATATACGTATTATATATTATATTATATAAATTTTGAGAGTGAATTTTGTCAAGGGTAACTTGGTAATGTTCTTAATTAATCTTTTAAAATATTATATTATATATATATATATATATATATATATATATATATATATATATATATATATATATATATTTTATTGTGTATAAAACTACCAATCACTTACATAAAGTAATTAACGGTTCAAAATAACGGGGGCTTCATGCAAATAGGGAAACATTGTCAATACGTAAAAGTTTAAAGTACTTGTGTCCATAAGTAAAATAAGCATGTAAACGAACATGTAAACAAGTTGGTAAACGAGCATGTAAATGAGTTTGTAAACGAGTATATACATGAGTTTGTGAACGAGCATATATATGATTTTGTAAATGAGCAAGTAAACAAGTTTGTAAATGGGCATGTATTCTCCCCCAAAATAGTTTAAAACAAGTAAAATATGAGCTATGAGACTCACCTTATGCAGAGTAGTGTTTCGAGAAATTAGCAACAAGTACAAACAAGTGACGAGATTCATAAATTCGACCTAATTAATAATGAGTTGCTTTAGACTTATGCA